>JAVQJL010053991.1:0-51576 GCA_036024295.1 Nannoperca obscura | reverse complement strand
AGCAAAAGTTTAGAGTTTGAAAGCAAAAGTTTAGAGTTTGAAAGCAAAAGTGTGGAAAGTTTCTCTCTCAAACCACTTGTTTTGACTGTTTGATAAAGAAACAAAATTATCTCCATATACGAGCAGACTGTACTTCATTCCCCCTCTGTCATGTGGCTTAGATACAGTACATTACAAGATGCTTAAAATAATGGAAAAGGGATGATTTATTAATTGGACCTCGGGTCTAATTGCATTAGATCACCCCTCTATCTCCTTTCACTTTTTTCTGAGGAAGCTAATCTAATTAAACTAAGACACTCTCAGGGAGTTTTACATCATTGTTGGTTCATAGCATCCGGCAGGAAAGCATTTATCTGGAGGCAAAGAGTAAGATGGGCTCTGCTAATACACAAGCCCTAGATTGTGAGGCATAGACACGCACATATGTGAACATAAAACGCACCCACGGTCCTGTAACATTACACCTAAATTCATAAATCCACCCGGAGTGGATTATGCAGCGTTCAGAGCTCCATAGCTGTACCTTGAGCAGCAGGTGTGTGGGTTTGAGCCTGTGCTGTCTGCAGCCCGGACTGGACATGAGCACCGCCGGCTTCAGGACGTATCCACAGCCCCCGTTGTCCTGGAAACGGCCATCATTAAGGTCCATAGGCAAGCCCAGAGACTGGAAATTGAGAGCCACTGCAAAACACCAGGGGACAATCTTGGAACAATGAAAATGACAAGTCACAGAATTGACAAAATTGAAAATGCCTAAAGCTTGTTAAAATAAAACGAGCAGCATGAGAGGATCTCCTGAATATCTTCTGTTTTATAAGGCTCTTATTCATTCTGCAGGAGGGAGCTTAATTGTACAATGACTTGAAATGTTTCTGCATCAAGGACACATTCAAAATCACCAGCTGTGCTATAAGTGCATCTGTAGTGAGTTTTCTGCAGTGCAGAGCTCTGTGTTGTATGTATGTCGCACACACCATGTCTTCAGTATTATCAGTGACAGCACATTTCAGAAAGCAGCAGATGTAATCCTGCAAACAGGTTTGTCTTTGCGGGGTAGGATTGTGAACGCCGGTGAGTCTGTAACAACATACCTACATATGCAAAGAAAAACCACTTAATTTTGTCCTAGCCCACTCATTGCAACTGATCCTTCTGCATCCTTTTATATACTTTTCCAGTGTATGTCACAGGGGCCCAGTGAATGTTCTGCTCATCTAACTGTAATTGATCCATCCAGGCTGCTTCTTCGTACCGCAGTCTCCTGCAACTGTGAAAAGTGCCGATCACCATACTGCACAGCTGCCACCGACATTCTGCTCAGCCATCAGCAGGGCTTCATGTCAGAATCAGTGGCTGGCTGACGGAGCGATGGAGGCGGATGAAGAGGATGTGTAAAGACAGGAGAAGTGACAGGACGGTGCCAGACAGATCAGGGTTGCGACTTTAAGTTCATGGGTAATCATGCATTGCCAGAAGGCTGGAGGGTATAAAGTTTATGAATGATTTTTTTTATAGCATAGTTACTCTCAGAAGGCACATGTGTGATATATAGTCAAGCCCAGTGCTCATGCTTGGGCAAAGAAATGAAAACTGCACAAAAAAAACAAAAAAACAAAACAAGCTGTGACCCAGACAAGGATGTAGTTTAAAGCGAAAAAAAAATGCATTTAGGAGGGTGCAAATCGATTTTGAAAAAGGTGCGATAAGGGCCAGGAGAGGACTTGCTCCGGGGAGAACACAGATGAGGTGTTCAGGCTGTGGACTGGAATGAAATGTTCTCTTCACTGCTAATCGACAGGACACATGGTCAGGTTGTCCCCTTTGAAGTTTGACAGTCTTAGTTTTCAAACTGCATTTCTTTTATAACAAAGAAAAAAAAGAGAAAATGCTTGTAATGGATTGCGGCGAGAACTTTTTGATTCTTGTTGAAATTGCTGACGCAAAAAAAAATATCTAAGAAATTTTCTTTTCATGTCTTTTTTGAATGGATGTTCTCAGGGTTTGAATCTGGACCAAAATAGAAACATAGTTGGCAACAAATAACTTGTGTCCATTACCCCCTTTTTAATTTTACATATTTATTACTTATTAATTAATTAATATATTTTGTAACTTTTTTATTTTACATTTAAATATAAAAAACAAAATACCTAATCATTTAATAAATGTATTGATGAGTTATTAACTCCTGTATTTATTAGATTGGTCCAAATAATATAATGATTTATAAATGTTTCCATGCCTCCATAACTGCATATTAGATAAGAGTGAATGTACCTTATGTAGAAACCATATTAATTTGCATAAATTTGGTATATAATAAGGTTCAACAAAAGATGATATAAATAATAAATTAACAGTGTGTGTACAGTATATTCATGTGGGCATATGTATGAACTTTTCCTCCATACCTTATGTGTGCTCACAGAACATGTCATGAGGTCTTTCTCTTATTTTGGACAGGCGTGTACTCTCTCTGACTCACCAAGCTGTGAGCCGACGTTCCAAAACTCCTGAGGGTTGTAGTTGGACGAAGACGTCCTCGAGGCTGCTGGGTAAATCCTGCTGAGGAACTTCTGGTTATGCCGAACAAAATCTGCACCTGAGAGAGAGAACACACAACACTCAAAAGGTCAAACGTCTCCTCTGACAAACACTCATTAATGACAAAGTCCACTGATTCAGACTTCACAGATGTCATTTCTATGATCCTGTACATTTGAGTCGAACTATCTGACTTAGTCACAATGGCTATGTGATGCAGTGATCCGGGAAAGCATTTGGGTTTATCTACAGGGACACAGGATCGTATAAGTAAGATACACAAACGTCATTTCAGCTTAATGTCAAATGGATTCTTTTTTAGAACACCTAACAAAGTGAAAAGATGGAAACCTTTAGTCCTGATCAGGTTTTTTCAGAATGCCTGTGTAATTAGCCTCATTCTGGATAGACAAAAAAACTAAAATAAAACTGGTACACAGCTTCAGTCTGCGTGTGATCAAATCATAGCTGCGTAGTTTCCCTGCAGGGCTTGATGATGACAAACAGACTACTAGGTTTTTACAGCTCCGGCGTAGCCGACCAAGCAAACCAGCTCATAATGTAGCTGTGTGTCTGGAAAGTGTCATTCCTCCGCAGCATGAGCAGATTTCATTTCTCCACATCACTCTGTTTCTGCAATATACTGCAGCACAGCAGAGCAACGACAGCTTAACTGATTATCAGTTGATTCGAACCTCTGTGGGCTCTTTCCACTTCCCCAACAGTGAGAGTATGAGGCACATTTCCAGGCTTTTGCTGTTGTGCTTTATTCCCTATAATTTACTCCCCTATGTTATATGTGTCATGTAAAATATGCTTTTTGCTATTATGGAGGTTTATTGCACCAGACGTAATTGCATTTTTCATCCAAAGAGGAGCCACAGCGACTTGAGCTCAATATGATTATAAATCACATGAATCTGCTGGGCTCATCAGAATGACATTTTGTAATATTTGCAATTAATCTTTATAACATCAAAACCGGGCTTCCCTTTTCTGCGCCCATAGTTTCAACTCAACATAAATAACATTTTACCTGAGGCTTTGGCCAGCTTGCGAGCTTTCTTTTCTGCCATAGATGTGTTCTCATAGCAGTTCTGATTGTCCTTGGAATGACTGAAGCTGATGAACTTGACACACCTGGTGTATATGACCAGGTCAGATAAAGCCTCTGCCACCACCACCTTTTTCTTCTCCTCCTCATTAGATTTAGGGTAGATGGGAAGACAAACCCAAGAGATCATTCACCAAATTGCAACAAATAGTGCTGAAATTCCAAAGAGTACAAGACTAAAGCTTTACTGTTTATTTTTGGCTGCAGTGTACGTTCAACAGTTTATATCTGGCTCTATTTCTCTGTTCTTAAATCTAACTGACTTACTTTCGTCTTTGACCCTGCCTTCCTGGGAAACCAGAACTTTGCTTTACTTTGCTGATCCTCGTCTTCGTCTTCATCATCGTCCTCATCCCTGCCCTCAACTACACTCTCCTCTGCCTCTGTCCCTTCTGCATCCGTCTTAATCTGAGGTTTCAGCTTTTTATTCTTGATGAGGATCTTATACCTCAGGTCCTGACATCCCCATTAAAAACACATACAGAATGAATTCACACAGGAATAAATGCAAAGGTACCTCAGGCATGGGCAGGTACATTCAACCCCGCGCTCATAGAACAGATGCATCAAACAAACTCTATTCCTGCATCCTCAAACTTTGGACACAAATATCAAAACACTTTCTTTGCACACACCGCCCCCATCTCTGATTTGTCAAAAATATGCTATTCTTCAAAGTAACCACATCCACATCAGTGCATAAAAACAGCCAAGTTCGATAGGATAAAAAAGCAGAAAGCAGCGGGTGTACCAAATCACTCAATCACACATCTGATGCTACATTTCACCGTCTTGGCTTTAAATCTGTAAGTACAATATAGGGCTCTTTATGCACATAATATAATCTGCTAAAAGTAAAAAAAAAAACATTATGGTCTGGACTTGGAAGCAGCTCCATGCTTAATGACATGGCAGAAAGTCATTCTGTCAGCTTCACATACTGTATACACAGGCAAATATGCTAAATAATTACAGATATGGCAACATTGACAACCTTTAAGAGTCCATATAGTATGAAAATTATCAGCTTCAGAGCTTCTTTTGGCACTGTAATCTTTTAATTTTAATTGCAGTTACACAAAATGATACAGTCCAGAGAGCTTGAACAGAGGATTTACTTATGTTGATGTAACTTGGGATATCATATGAAGGTTCTCGAAGATAATTTTGCCCATGTTTATGGTAAAAATAGAACAAAGTAGAATAATATCTTGTTAATAAACTATAGCTTACTTCTAAGCCTACAATAACACTCCATAATGGAAAACTAGAGGGAAGACTTTCAGTTCAGTCAGGTTTTCCATCCTTCCTGTGGCTTTGACTATTTGGTAAACAGATTTAGAATCTTTGGTCAGACTGGTCAGTGTGGAGTATAAGGTAATGAAAAGTATTGCATATAGGTTACACTTTCATAATTGGATGGTAACTTGGGTGTGAAGCTACATGACTACGAAACATGAATACTGATTCAATGTTCACGTTGCTGGGGTTTTAATAGTCAAGATGAAGCCATTAGGGCTGAGGCTCCTGTGTAAGCACCCATTTCCTGAGTCATAAAGATAAACGATATGGGGAAGAAAATGTTAAAACACAACAAATGTTTTTGCAGTAAATTCCAAAACAGAAGAAGCCAGAGGCAGCAAAGAAGTTCCTGCGAGACAGCGCACATTCATCCCCACTCAGGGAAAGACCCTTCATCCTTCTCATCATATTCAATAGACTGGAGGGACACTGCCAGCATTTTTGAGGCCAGTCTCTCAGTCATGGGTTGAGGCAGATGCTTTCAATGGAGAAGTCAGAATCCAAACAGAGTAATCTAAATGAGCAATGAGCTCAAGTGCCTCAGCGCACTTAAAATGATGGACACTTCTCAGAATCAACCACATCACATTAGATTTTGTGAATCTCTGAGAGATTAAAGAGGCTTGGAAATGTAGACGTCCATCTACTCCTGCGTCCCAGTGGAGGAGAGAGGCCCAGGAAGCCTTGGAAAGAGACTAATGAGGCCCTCTGTGACGACGAAAAAGGTCTCATTTTCTCCTTGTTTTGCTTTGCTATGACAGACAAAGATTTATACATACAAACACTATCATCCCTCTGCCTGAACCAGCACCAACATTAAACACAGATTCTGCTTCTGATTTACCACTCAAAGGCACTTGCTCTCTCTTTTTCTGAGTCTTACATTTGGGCTTGGGGGGTCTCCTGTGGTTGGGTGATCCAAGGGAGTTCTCAACAGCTTGTTACCCAGGATAGAGATGAGGTACTGGGCCATGACCTCCTGCTGCTCCTGGGAGCAATGGTTTTCTAATGAGAGGATCACCGGATAAGCAGACACCTGTCAAGGAATAATCACAGAAGAAAAATCAACCCCTATTTCCAACAATTAGCATCAACCTGGATCTGCTGCTCTCTCTACGAGCTCTAAATTCTCCTGACACATCACAGAGAATGGCCTGAACCGCCTGAATCAAAGACAACTTGCAAGCAAAGCACTACTATCAGAGATGCTATTAATTAGAGCAAATGTAGCTAAGTAGGGACACCTGGAGCCTACGGAGGCGGGAGTGAACACTGAGTTAGATGCCTGGGGCACCGCTCCAGGAAATATATGGCATGTAACGCACTTTATGCTGTTACCTCAAAGGCATGTTGCTCCACAGTGGTTATGACGTCCTTAAAGAGTATCTTGGTGGTCAGGGTGTAGCCATGGTAGACTACAGGCTCCACATCTGGTCCATCCCAGCAGTCAATCTCCAGACAGCGACAGCCTTTCCTCAGAGCACTGTGCCACACAAAGACGCATGCACATGTACTGAGCAATGGCGAGGCTATGATAAGCACTTACATTTCTCTTTCTGTGCCTTCTTTATATAAAAAATATGGTCAGGGTTATCCAGACCAGAATGTGTCTTGGTGTTATAAGATATTGCTTTCTGTTGGTAGTGAACAAGAATCACTTTCACAGCAGGGGTGGAGCATATGATACATTTTCTTGCAACCCTGATGCAAAGTTATATCACCCTTTTACTCCAGACATTTTAACTCTGGGATGGTTCTGCTTTTTGGGAAATTGCTGTTTTACATTTAAATGATGGCACACATGAGCATGCGCTTGCCGTGTGTTTCTTCACCATCTGCAGTCTATGCATGTTGTTCTTTCCCCAAAGTTCTGCAGCTCAGTTTTTATGTTTTTAGACATTCTGCGATGATTATCTTGCTCTAAGTGATGCATTGTAGAGTTGCTTTGTAACCCCACTACATTGATTGTGAGTGAAAAGCAGTATCATATTGTCACATTTTAATTGACTCCCACATTTCAGAGAATGGATAACTGGAGGACCTACAGGACATCAAATGGTAGACTCATTTGTATCTAGTTTCTATTTTTTTTTAAAATATTTTTTAGATTTACATTTCTTTTTTGTTCTATTGTTATTTATTTGTAACAAAGATTACCAGTGCGATTAAATCTTAGTTTTACATTTTACATACTTTTTGTTTGTGTACAGTTGACTTTTAAATGTACTGGTGTGTATAGGTGTATTTTTGAGCTCTCTGACAGAGCCAGCCTATCTGTTTCCTCTTACTTCTAGTCGTTATGCTAAGCTAGGTTAACAATGACCTGACTCCTGCTCCATCCTTAACACACAGTGGTTTACATCTTAAAATGCCACCATCCTTTGCCAGTTACTTGTTTCACAACTCATAGGCTCCTGTGAATCTTGTATTTCTTCCCCCAGCAAATACATTTTGTCATTTCCTTTTCTTCTCTCTCCCATCTGTGAGGTAGTGACATTTCTGAAAAGCCACTTTCTCGTCTTGTGCTCCTCTTTAAATGATTCTTCCATTATCTAAGTAAACCAGAGTTTCCAAGCCGCTAGTTTGAAGGGTCCACTCTACCAGGGCACTCAGCACTTTCACAGGGACCATAAATACAGCCCTTCTGCTGCCATCAGCCCCTTTTGTAATCACCTCCATTACCCCATAAAGAGACCACAGAAATTTCAATGTCTGCCTCAGCACAACTGGGTCAATGAAATAAGAGGAATAAGACAGTATCCAGATACATGTACATGGAGGAGATACGTAGAGAGAAGATAATAGTGTTCTGACAGATAGTTAAGATCTTTATCAGAACCAAATACTGACCAGATTAATGAAATGGATTTAGCAGATTAGTTGATGTTGGCTAATTTGTCAATATAATTAACCTGTGCTCATGTAATTTTATATATACACACAATATCACATACAGGTTACAGAGGTAATTTCTTTCTCTGGCAGTGGGAGTGGTTTTCTGAAGTGCTGCATCATGAAGAAGAACACAAGCTGTATACAGTGTACTTCCCTACCAAACATAGGCATCCAAGTGGCTTTTTCCTATTAGCTGATCTCCAGTCAGGTAGGTGTTGTGTGATGAGGAGATGAAGTAACTGGAGAGAGGCCGGTCCATGTCTTGGTATACAGATGTGTGGGCCTGGTCGAACACGCAGCAGTCTTTGGACTCCATGTACCTGAGGAATCCTTCAAACGTCATGGACCAGCTTTCTCTGGCTGCAAGAGGAGAAAGGAGTAACACTCGGTCAGTGACAGCCAGAATCAACATCAGTTCTTCAACCAAGTGGCAAGTTATTATTTTTTTATAGTTTAAAAAAAGGAGTACACTAGCCAGCTCAATCAAAGTTATGTTCCCAACAAAACTATATATATATACTATGCAGTATAATGAAGTGCTAGCAAACCAAAATTTGCTTCTAAAATCCCTGTCTTACATAAAGACTATACCATAAAATGAAAAAGTGAGGTTTTCAGTTAAGTTGCAGCACAGATTAGTTGTGAACCTTGTATTGTTGCTATTTGTGATGCTGAGAATTAGCCAGCAGTACACAGCGCCCTAAACAACATCTGGTCTACTAGTCCACTGATGTGCCTGACTCTTCCATTTTCCTTCTGTCATTTCAACATCTTGCCTCTGGGCTTACAGCAAATTATTTTGTCAGCCAGGCACCACTGGAGCTTAGGCCTTAATATCTGTTATAACTAAATAAGCATAATTACGTGACAAAGCCTTAGTCCTTAAAGAATAGTCATTTTTTTACCCATAGTAACGAGCAGCAAGCAGCCTGACATGGTACACAGCTCTCCCTTGACTTACCTGTCTCTTCAATCTCATATCTATCAATCAGACTCTCTGCTGTCTCTTCATTTGCTGTGAGCTCCATCTGCTCCTTGTGGAGGAACCTGAGGAGGGCGCAGGCAGGCAAAGTCATCTGTCCTGAGGCGTAGCATTGATACAGTTGCTGGATTTCAGCTCTCCTGGAGGAGGGCTCCTTGCTTTTCTTCATCTTGCCCTGAACACAATCATTATAGCCTCTTAATCCCTTGTTGTTGATGGTGGGAAGTTATTCTTAAGTTTCTTTGTGAAACTTCTAACTTTTGTGAAATCAACATACAATTTTTAGAAGAGTATGCGGCAACTACTGATTTAATAAAGGATTGTGATTTTTATGAGGCTGGATATCCATCATGATAGTGCTAGAGGGAAGAAGATGTTGAATTTAGGTCCATTTAAAGCATAATACTTCAGATTCTTCTTTACGTTGTCATCTTTTTATATTTGAATATTTCAAACACTTGTAAGTGTTTCAAAGATGCAGCACATCACTTGCTCTCTAAAAATATACAGGAAATGGTGAATACAGATGTCAACTCATAGATGTATCCCTGCTTTTACCTGAGCTCACTGTTGAAATGCTACTTTTTAAAACTCAGCATGAGAGAGAATAAAAGAGAAGTCAGGGTCTTCACTCTGCACAAAGTTCTCCCATCCTCTCGCACTGCACCTTCCCTCCCTCCCTCTCCCCTCTGTATCTCTTACTTCCATCAAATACTGAGGCAACGTCTGTGTGACTTTCTCATTTTAGTCCCTCTCCTCTCCTTGTCATTCATCTCAGTCAGTGAGACAAAAGTGTCTGTGACTTTCCCTGGCTTTGAGTGTGTCTCTCTCCCTCCATATCTTTCATCTCTATGTTCTGGAGCCCTTGACAGTTCATATGCCTAAGCCAGTGCTCTCGCTGGGTACCCTGCAGTGGGCTGGCCTCTCGCTGCATCTGTCACCTCAGTGTGAGCAACACAAAGGAACCAGATCTGCTATCATCTTTATTCACCTTTTATGCAGTTGCAGCAACTGTATTTGAACCAGAAGTGTAGATGTCGAGTGGTGTATTGTGTGTAAAATAGCTAATTCAGTCACTGGTCTTGTAAAAGAAGTGGATAAACCTTTTAAAATTAGGTAGATACAACTCTTGTGGGACTGAAATGTTGAGTGTTCCCCAAAAACTCAATAAGATATCATGTAAACAACAGCCTACCTCAGATATTTATGGTCTCTGAGCCCCTGTAGTATAGATATTTAGGAAGTAAACAGGAAATGAAAATACACAATATAATCTGACTTTTTCACAAGGTTTCTGGGGATGTACATGAAGTTGTTGCCATAGTGACAAAACATTCCGATTCTATGGGCATGTGGTGTAAAGGAAATACATTGAATATCATGAGTGCATTGCATATGGCTTTGTCTGAAGAATGGCAGAGGAAGATTAAAAACTCACCCAGTGTGTGTCTCTTCTCACACAGACAGAATACAGTATGTGAAGAAAAAACATTTGCCTTTATATTCCTGCCTAGTGAAGACCGGGGTGAGCGAAGAGTCTTTACCTTTCATATTTTTGAGAAAGAAAATATTCACAGAAGTCCAGTTTGGTACAAGCTAATAACCAATTACTTTTTGGCACGGACAGAAGCCACCATTTGCTCATTTATAAAGATCTATGTTTGCAAACTCTACATTTTATTTTTATTTTTTGTTCAACATCCATACATAACATACATGTACATACATTAATTATTTGGAGGATCCAGAATATGTTTTTTGTTTTTTTTTGGTGGTTCACCATGCTAGATGGGGTCTAGGAATGACAAATCTGGGTGGCTGATCACCCACTTGGTCAAGCGTGAAATGTCCATTAGATGGATTGCCATGAAATTTTGTACAGACACTCGTAGTTCCCAGAGGATAAACCCTAATGCCTTTGGTGATCCCTTCACTTTTTGTCAATAACCATCATCACATCAAAATTTCAATTTTGCAACTACTACAAATACCTGCAAGCTTAATGACATTTCCATCAGCCTCATCTGTACTAGTGCTAGTTAGCAAATATAAGCATGCTAGCGCACTAAACTACGATGGTAACCCCAGTAGATATTAAACATGATTAACATCAGCATGTCAACATTGTCACTGTGTGCATGTTAGCATGCTGACATTAGCATTGGGCTCATAGCACCGCTGTGCCTAAGTTTAACCTTGTAGTCCTGCTAGAACCTTTGATTCTCCTGTTTATTTTTAATGTTTACTGATATTTTGTTGCCAGATGTGGCTTACTTGACATTTAAACTGCCGTTACTTTATAATGCACTGTGTAATTGCTGCCAAATTTAGATGAGAGTACCTACCTAGTATCTACTCTGAGTCATCCTACAAAATTTGATGGTGTTTCTTCCCTAAATGTTGCAACTGGCATATGATCAATTAAACGCCCATAGATCACATTGGATGAGTTGTTCAAGTTGTCCCTAATATTTCTGGTCAGGATGTAGGTATTCTCCAATCTTGGCCACAATCAGCCAATCAGCATTACTATTGATGAAAATCTAGCTCCACATGCAGTTTAGAGGATCGTATGGTCTTAGCAGATGTTTGAGCTCTGAGTGCTCTCTCACCAAGTGATCTGGTCTGAATGACTTCTTGCTTGTGATTTCAGTATGGTAAATTGAAGCACTGGTATTTCCAGTGTCTGCTACAAGTGCTACAGGGTGCGTTGAGCTGCAGCATGAATACATCATGCAAATAAATACTGATTGTCTACAGAGTACCAGAGATTGATTTCAATGGTATTCATTTCATGGAATAATGTCCACATTCTCAAAAATGTCAACACCACAGTGGGTGAAAATGTGAACACATCATGGAAACCCATCTATGCAACAGTCAGTGAAGCTTAGAGAACATTTCCATTGATTCTGTGATGGTTGTTTTAGCAAGTTTGACAAGAACTTCCTCCCTGGTTGTCTGTGTAAATCTGAATGTTATCGGTGTGGTGTGCATCACTGGTGCACAACAATAGTCATTGCCTAGTCATAGTCCAGCAGAGTCATTCCTGTCTACACTAGGCTGTAATGGTGCGGCCTTGAGCTTGTCAGATCCATTGGGCATACTAGTTTGATTTGATAATTCCCAGGCAGTGAACATGAAGCCCTGTATATGGCCCCTGTATCTGCATCGTTGCACCTCACTCTCCACGGTCGGTTAGTTGGACTCATTTGGAGGAAGACTGTGCTTGTGTATGTAGCTGTCAGTTTTTGCTTCTGTGCTCGTGTGCATCTGTGCATATTGGAGGGTTGATCGTGAATAAAAGATCAGCAGTCCGTACGTGCATGTTTGGTGTAACGGATCACAAAACTCACAGTTCGGATTGGATCACAGATTGGAGTCACAGATCATGGATCATTTTTAGGTAACACAAAAAAGAAGTAAGACAAATAACTTTGCTTTCCATGTATTCTTTATTAAAGAACTTAACGTAGCTCCCGTCACACACACACTCCTGACACACCAGGGTGACGCAGTTTCAAATTATCATACGGTTTTCTCATTGTTACTGATTTGTCCACCAACCTTTTTCCGTCAAGAAATTTAATGGGGAAGCCAAAATGCAACCATACCTGGGTTTTAAATAATGCGGGAAGCTCCTCCTTCTACTCTGCTAGTCACGACTGTTACTCACTGCGCTTCTTTTCCTCTTGCAACGTAGGCCTACATCCCTAATTTGTTGGAATTCAACATGCCCCATTTAACTTCAAAAACTGATTTTTTAAATTATCAAATCAACTGCTTCAGAATAAAACACAGCACTCAATCTGTCTTGTATCCTTTCACTGCAACTCTGCATCAAGATTTAGGGAATTCTTATTTAAAAAGTTGGTAACAGCGGCAGTAAATCTGTATGTCACACTATAATGGTTAAACTTTGCAATTAATCTGTGGTTCACATTCGTGCCGAAACCGTGGGGGGAGATCCGTCCGCGCTGCTCATTGTGGGAAAAGCAAATCACTTTGCTTTGTATCGCATTGCGATGTGCAGAGATCATGGTTTTATCTGAACCCAGGGCTCAAGTTTAATACTGTGGTAATGCAGAGTCAAAACCGCACCTGATCAGATGCTTAAGATGAGAAGAGCTGAGACTTGTGGACCTTTTTGAAACGTGATTCTGTACTTGAATAAGGGGGTGGGGGCCAGGCCACGTTTCCTCTTGACGGTGTATTCCCAGCTGGATTTCGACCGGCTCATTTGGTATTCATTGGCCCGTTGGAGCTTTGAGTCAGACAGCAGAATGTCAGTGGGTAATGCCTCATATCAGGGGATAACTAGAGATGTGAGGGGTTGTGAGCTCTGGCATACAGTATATGCATGCATAGTTTATGCACTTGTAGCAAATCATAGAAATTCTGTGTCCTACAAAATACATACATTAACTAATAACTAGGCTTTGCTGGATATGTTTTGGAGGAAATTTAGTTTTTCCAAGTCAACCACAGAGAAGTCATAAGGAGGAAGTCAGGGTGGGTGGTTAGGCATATATAGCACAGGACTAAAAGATCCAAGACATTTTGTTTCCAGTTCGTAGTTTAAACTACTTAAATACTTTTAGGGAAAATGTATCAGAAAAGCTGTCATTTTCGTTAAATATTGAAAAGTCAATAAACTTTACCAAGTGCTTTAAATTGCTTAAACATAAAAAAAAAAAAAACCTTAGTTGGAGCACGTGTATTTTAGGGAAAACAAACGAAATATGTTGATAGTGAACATTTTCTAGATATGTTCAGTAAATTTGCATTAAAAGTACACATTTTGCAGATTTGCTGCAGCAAATATGTTGCATATAAACTTGAATTTTATTCAGGGTTGCAGCATGCTGTTCATCTTATGTTGCATAGTAAAGTTAAAAATAATGTAACATCCATAAAGTGCATCCAGTTTATTATGGATAAACTGGATGCATATATAACCCACACAAACACACATAAACACAATCTCCAACCCAGATGCACACTGTCCTCCACATGCATGCACACAGACACACACAGAAATTGCAGAGTTTATTGCCTGCTGGGTGAAGAAGATAATAATGATGGGCTCATTATTATGAACAATTGCTTTATTTGGATCTCTCCATTTCACTCTTGCTTAGGGTTCCAGCAGTCATCAGGAAATCCCAAACTCGCTTCAGTTTGGTGAAACTGATGAAAACACAACCAGCACAAACCGAAACTCTGGGAAAGTAGTAGAATTAGTAGGCCGTGGAATTTGCTCTTTACAGAAGATGAAACAAAATTCATGGCTGCTTAGTATTCTTGCTATTCCATTCCAGAGATATTGCTGTAGCCCTGAGCAAATGACCATCTGTTGGAGAAAATCACCATCCAGCAGCATGCATGTTGTAGAGGCATCAGAGTCATCATTCTCTGACAGTGCTGGTGTGTTGAGAGAGGCAGGCAGTTGGTTATTAGGAGAGATCCCAGCCAAGGGAAATCAGTGAGTCAAAGCAGCAGGCAGAGATGTTCATTTGTTATTCAGCTCAGGATGGAGACAATGATACAGATCTACAATAATCCATCCTAAGGAATGTGTAACTCTGATGATACATGCGTACTGTATGCAAGAGCCAACATGTTGTCACCGGTCCTCCACATCAAGCTCACGCCACCAAAGACAAAAGACTTACTGAGTTTGACTTAAAATAACTCATAAATCCTGAGTTATGTGGGTACAATGGAGATAGATTGCAGGACATTATTACTGCAGATCTCAAACAATGCTACCAGCCTCTCGTTTATGCCTGTCCTTATCTCTTTAAAATATTTTTTGCAGGAGACATGGAGAAATGTTTAAAAACTGATGTAGATAACTTTTTGATGAGCAGTCATGCTTACTTTCTCAATAAAGACTCTTAAGCCACTTAAATTGAGCTAAATATAATGAACTGGCCAACACTTTTTATGGCTTATGCAGAGTATAGCTATAATTAGAAAGCACTACTATGAAGAGTGTTAATTAAATTACTGCTGTTAGAAATTAAAGCATAATTGTCAAACTTTTGTTGACTGCTGTTTTAATTATAGCTGGTTCCAGCCAATGTGCAGTGATCCCCAGCAAATTACATATCCTCTTTCTGTCTCAGTGTGCTTTGCCCATCCATTTACTGTGCCATCCTGCCCCCATAATAGCCACGGGAGATTAATTGCTGTCTTTTAGCCTCGCTGACTGTGAGGAGAAATGTGGGGGAAGTGCGTCCACCTGTCAGGAAAAATCAGACCATTTAGCTTTCTATCATGGTTCACATAGCTTCTCCATCCTCCCACCTAATGCATGCACCCATATTAACTTAAATATAGTTGGGCTTCAAAATGTGACTTCCACCCACTATTGGGCAGCTTGGACTCTAGTACAGGATGGAAGAACTGATAGTGTTTGGTAAGTCAATTGAGCATCTGTCTAAATGTGTTTGTGTGTGTGTGTGTGTGTGTGTGTGTGTGTGTGTGTGTTTGTGTGGTCCACTGCCCTGTGGATGCAGGCAATTTATGGCAAAGAAGGACCAGGTTCATGAAGAAAAATGGAAAGCTTTCTCAACCACTCATAGTGCAATTAAACTGCCAAAGCTCATATACATGTCAGATCTTAATGCTATGTAAAAGGAAGCCTGATTCATCTTGTAAGCCCCATTAGTGATAGTAAGAGGCTCTAAAGATTTAGCATGGTATGGTAAGTATAAAGTTCTACACAGCCTTTAGGAGGGCTGTTAATAGGGTGCTTTAGGGTCATTGACCCTATTTTTGTGCAAGGCATGAGTGATAGCTTCTTGAGGCACAGATATGTCTTGACCTTCACCTTCACCTGAATCCCTATTCTTCAAAATAAGAGAATAATGTCTGTTGCACACAAATAGTACACATGACTAGGTTGCTTAGCTTGTACTTGTGATCCAACTGAGAGTCATCGCTCATCAGCTTGAAGCTCTGTGCACCACTGGAACGTCCTTTGACAAGAGTTTATTTAGTGCCCAGAAAAAGCATTATATAGCTTATTTAAAGGACTCTCTTGACCTCTGGGCCCCACAGATCATACAGGGCATCATGTCAAAGGCACAAGCCTACATACATACATGGCATACATTATCTAAGTCATTGAAATGAAATTAGCATCTATACTTTTAGCATACTATTAATAACACATTCACATTACTCTCTCTACCACTTGTATTTTTATAAGGGCGATTCCACAGCTCTTTGAATTATTTATTATGATATATGTTGAATTTTTTATCATCTCATCTCTGTTCGCAGATGCTGTGCCCTTAGTTTTCTTAAGCTCTGCACGGCGTCATTGAAGCTCTCAGAAAAAAATGTGTTGACACCAGAGTGAAAAGGTGTCACACGCTGGCACTTTGCATTTATGCGTACTGACAGCCTGTCAAAAAGTCCACAATACGGGGGAAACAAGACTTGCATCTTGCCGGCAAACTGTTAGACTATCAGTCAGGCAAAATGCATAATGATGAAAGAAGAAATCATATTTGAGAACACATGAGCAAATGGGAACAAAAGGAAGGTCATCTGTATGTACGACACAGCCGGGGCCTGTGACAGCATAATTAAGGTAAAGGTGACCTTGTGTATCATTGTCTATGTAAGGTGCTTCATATCTGAAATATAGCTACAATGACAACAACTGGTGTCAAGGGGCTAATTAGAGGACATCACCTGTGTGTCTGCAGCCCTGTCAAGTATACTATTGTCTGGGTTAATTGTACTTCATTTTAACGCTATTGTTAGATCCAGTACAGTGTTTCCCGCTAACACTGAACATGATTACGTGAAAGAAACTACTGACTACTTCACTCCTCCACTCCTCATTTGGGTTTAAATATATTTACATGAACTTTAAATTCCCTGTGACTGTATGTTCCTGTTGCCATCAATCAACCAGTAAACAGAATATTCCTGACCAACTGCATATGAGTAAATGATCATTGAAAAAGTGAACAACTGCAAGCATTTGCCTCCATGTTTGAATTTATAATTCATAAGAAATTATCCTTTTAATTATAAAAGTGAAAACATTTCACTACCATGACATCGACATTAAAAAGTAAGCATGTAAAGATAAAAATAAAGTGAGTTAAGTATATACATCTGCTTAATAGTGTATAAATCTGGACATTCTCATTATTAGGCCTACATTATCAATTCAACAAATTTTTGCTGTCAGCATTATTCATTTAAACATTACTCTGTCTGCTGTCACTTTAGGGGGAGTGAACGTTCTGTGGTGGCTTAATGTTTCCCATATATCTACAGTAGATTACTCTGTGTCTCTGTTAAACCAAAGTGTGAGACCTGGTGGACTCGGACCACTTGGACTGAAAAGAGCTCTCCCATTCGAGCTCAGAAGGCTCTACTAATTAATCAGTTGCCTGGCAACATCTGGCAGGGACATAATTTATGGCAAACAGTCTAAACACCTGTTATGCCGAAAAAAGGAATGGATGGAAGTTGAGTTATTGTGCAGCCCATTAGGCTTATCACACTGTGCAAATATCTGGCAACAAAGTGGACTGTGACATTTACATATTTAGGCCTCCCCTGCTTCAGATTGGAGCTGCTGATTGGGTTTCTATTGTAAATGAACACAATAGCCTCGAGGATGTTTCAACTTCAGTCTTATTTTTACATTTTTCACCAGGATCACTTCATTAGATCACACACTGCACACCCGTTGTGGTTAAATAAAAAGCATGCAAAACATTAATTCTACTAGTGCTGAGATAAATAGAGGCTTTGTGGCTTCATAAATGTTTCCCTCACATCCTCATTTATCCCTCGCATCATATTCGAACAAAGCTTAACCACAGATTTCCAGAGGGTACCATCAATTTTTGCCAAGTTGCGTCCTGTTTTTCCACAAATCTTCACGTAGCTTGCTTGTACCTGCAGGGGCATGGCCGTCATCCAGGGAATCATGCTGTCTCACATTTTGTAGACTGTTCCCCTGGCATCTGTCTGTTTGCAAAAAAAGAAAGATAGTCTGTGTCCTCTGCATGGCACTCTACCTGATTCATAAGCAATGGGCTCTTCACCTGCTGTTTTGACATCCATGTCACCTCATAGATACCTCAGAGCGACACATTGTGGAATCTGTTAGGTGATCTCTAGGTTTGTTTCCTGTTTCTATATTAAACAATAAATTTAGGGCATTTTATTCTTTTACTTACCTTTCTTTGAATGCACCTTTAATTTTCTGTCTCCTTTTACATCCTCGCAGACAGAATAACTTCACTTTCTGAAAGAGCCCCTCATGCTTAGCCAGGATGGAGTGCTGTACGCAGCAGTATGTCTCAGTGAGCTCGTTCATCACAGCTTACTAAATAAATCAGGAATCCATTAATTGCATTTCACAGCAGTCATGATCTGCAAATTAGGAATCAAGGAGCTCATTTTGCGTACGCTGATGTGATTGCATGGTAGTCACAAATGCAATTATTCCAATCCTTTCTGCTCTGATTCTTTGCAGGTTTTTTCTCTTTCTGTCATTTTCACAATGTTTTATCTTGTATGAAAGTGTTTTGTTTTGACACTGTCCACAAATAAGCCCCAAAAATTAAGTTCATGAGGAGGCCAGAGAAAGAAAGAACATTGTGTCATTTAAAAATAAATATTTTAGTGGAGCAGTAATCATTAAGCAGCTACTTAAAAATCGTATTTTTCTATTTTATCTTAGATGTACAGTAGATATTGCACTTTGTGACGGCAGGGCAAACTTGTAAGCCATTATGGTAAGCTGGAGTTTGCCAATCAGTCAACAACTGGATAGCTGTGTGGACATTTCTCCCACTGTAGAGAAAATTGTTTCTCTGGATCAAAAGGGCGAGGGTGAGAGGGGTGAGAGGGTAATGCAACTGCCGCGGCATGTACAGAGATGTTGAGGATTTGTAAAAAGATGGGGATGTCCAATACTCCACAAGCCAGAATAGAAACATCCCTGGGCAATCTGCCCGTGTCTAAGCTTTAGAAGTAGTCACAATGGTTTTCATTGTTTATGAGGTTGCCTAATACCTGAGTCATGCTTAAGCTTCCCCATCAGGATCATACAGGCCGACCAACCTAGTGAGCAGATTCTTTACTTGGTTTAAGAATAATTCAAAGCCACTTGAAAAGCTCTGGTTTTTCTACAATAGGCATAATGTATTTGGTGTGTAAAAGTATTACTGTGGTCGCTTTAGATTTGATTGCTCGTGAAGTGAACACTTCACTATACTGAGTAAAGCTAAGGACAGGGATAGCCAAAACATGTCTGCCCAAATGAATTAAAATGCATATTTCTTCATTGTGACTGTGGCCCCAGCCTCCTTCTGAATTGACTGTTTATGGCATCCCTTTGTGTGCAGTCGCTATCCAACTGTCCATATAGTAAGGATTAGACAGAGCATGAAAAGATATCCTCAGTCTAAGGAATTATGATGTGATGCATATGTAAATGTGAAGGAGGTAAAATATTGGAGCATGTTTAACATTCACAGCCAAACAGCACATTCAGGGACTTTTCTATAGTACAATTCCACCACCTTCCAATGCTTGGCAAAGTCTCAGTCTCATTTGCATGTTTCTACTGTACTGCTGCTTTATTGTCACTTGTCAAAAAAGTTTATTATGCTCCCATCATCATTGCTATTCTGACACCTGTGCAATATTAACCCTTTCTTTCAGTTTATGTGAGATATCCAACCCGGCTTTGAAAAGGATATTGTCCCAAAAGTCACCAATGTTATGTAGGAGTCTGTCCATCCATCTATTCATCTATCCATCCACATGACAGTTACCGGGGTTTGCTTGCTCTTTATTTTTTTTACCTTTCTGCTGAGCACAGCAACTGCAGTGAATGTGAGCCATCCAGCCGACAAAGCACTGATTAATTGTCTTCCTGCAACAAGAGAGAGTCAGAGCGGCGGAGGGGGGATGTTTAGAGGATGGAAAATGGATAGCAGGGGGATAACTGTCATGCAAGCTTTGACAAGTCCAGCGTGAAAAAGGAGATCGTACTCTGGCTGGATCATCGCGTGCCTCCTATTGTGTATGTATACATTTCTAGTGTGTGAACACAAATCTGTGCATACCTGTCCTCGTGTGTATCTGTCTTTCCATCAGTCAGTGTGCGTTTGCTTGCTCCAAACCACAGGTATGCAAGCTTTTAGTTTGTGTACATGAAATGCTGTGTCTTTCTTACACAGCACAGTGTTTACCCTGCTGACAATCCTCCCTCCCTCTCCCTGGAGGAGGTCAGATGTGTGACATCTCATCAGCCAGGCTGTATTTGAGATAAGTGAGGAATCAATACTTATTGATTAGGGGAGCTGCCACAATAAACTCTTCACCCACCCCGACCGCTTTGCCTCAGCCTTCCAGTATAGAAAGCAGATGGCTCTGCGTACCCAATGGTGCTGAGCACACGGGACGTGTTTAGTGGCCCAGACAGAACTTCTCCACAGGACTCAGCTGTGTCCTACTGCCTCTCCAACAGACAAATTTAGATTCTCATGCAGACGCACACATACTGTGGCACTCTCTCACTGAAAGAGATGTCAAGGAATAAACATATTTTTTTGAGGAATACTGTGAAATGCAATTCAGTCGCAGGATGTTTGATTAAAATGGTTGTTTTGTACGTTTACTATTTTTACTCTTTACAAATGTTTTTCATTACGAAGAGTGAGTGTAAACCATTCTTGACATTTCTGTGTGATGTGCAGTAAATGCCTGAATGTTGATGTACTACCCTTATGCTTACTGAACCTTGACAAGGGAGGAAATTAGCTCAGATTTCTTACAACCCATCACTCCCACTAGTCGATTCAAAGCCAATTTACTGCTCCAGCCTTTTTACTGTTGCTGACACTGGTCATCTTGCCACATGGCTCAAAATAAATGAATTTGTGTTTCTTTTTCAGTTTGTGGTGTAGTTGAGAGCTCTGTATTTAATATTCCAAGGAAATGTTGACCTTACTATACTTGAACAGGTGTGGAGTTTGAGGTAAAAGCCAAACTCTGTGTTATTGACTTAAGACAATGTGCAATAGAGCGATACTCACAAAGGTTTTAATTCAATTATTTTGGGTTAATCTAATTAATAGTGTGGTCTGACATGAGATCCAGAAAGAGGAAACCTGTTTCACAGATATCATTAAAAGTGTCACATATCAGGAACACTGTGCCATATAGGTTTTTCTTGTGTTTCATTAAAACCATTTATCACAAACACTGAGCAGTGGATGAAAATGACATTTCCTTGTGGTTGACACGTTATACTATATCAAATCCTTAAGTTTTCCCATCTGAACCTGTTATGTGTGTTTATTTTTGTATTCTAGTAAATTAACACATTGTGTGGGAGTTTAACTTGTGACTTCTGATGCAGAATGAGTCCCTGTTCTGATTGAGTTGTTTTATTAACATGTTGTAAACTGCCAGCCTTATGAGGTCTCTAAGGACAGATCATTTGTGGTAGAATCTGAAATGCTTGTGCACCACGTCAACTTAACATGACAGTTGTATAAATCTGGGTGGTTTCTAACGGCGTGCTTCATCAGTCATAGGCAGATCCAGCTTTTTTTTAGAAAGTTACTACAGAGCGCGGTGTCATTATGTAAACAAATAAATAAGGCAGAGCATCTCCCACTCACTTCTCTCTCTGTTTCAGTAGAGAGCTCATTTCCTCAGCGCCAAAGGATATGGGTCGGTATGTGAACAATATAAAGTCATAAAGAAAAACAGGCACCTCTGTGACAGATAGGCGTTAGCTTTAGTAGATGTTACTCACTCATTTTCTTTTTCAATTAACTCAGATAAGGAGCATGACAAAGCACACAGTAATACACTCAGGAGTTATTTATGCAGACCAGCAGAGTGACTTATTTCCTGTGGAAATCCAGGATTTCACAATGACTTCCTGTGTCTCAGTTGCAGAAGTTAAGATCAATGCCCATGATGAAATTCCCCTGTAAGGCAAAGGGGTGTAACTAAACAACTTTTCATGTAATACCAATAAGGAAGAGAGTGAAGCAATAATGATACTTTGATCTTGCAAAGTGTTGTGTAGATCATGCACTTTTGCATGACCTTGGAATTTTAAAACTCCAGGCTCAAAATAGCCCCAAGCAGAGCAGATGTTCATACATAAATATGTGTACTGTGATGTCAAAGACTAGGTCATATGTTTCCTTCCTTTTCTGGAATATATAATTTAGACTTTTTTTACATTATTAATTTCTTTGAAGGATACTCTATCTCAACTGGATACAAACAGAATGGGTTCTGTTAAGCATACATCTTTTTGTTAATTTTGCAGATTTTTGATCAGATAATCTGTGTACAAGGCGTCTTCTGTGCTGTATTGCAGTGCAGCACACCCTATTAAAATGCAATCTTATCCTTTCATTCATTAGGAAATATTATTAATGAATTCAACAGCTGTCTTTGAATTTGGGGATGTGGGAGGGATAATCAGACAGTTAAGTTTATTATCCCAAACTCTGTGATCATTTGGAAATATCCGTGTTGTCCTTGAGGATTTCTTGCAA
The DNA here is from genome assembly GCA_036024295.1 of Nannoperca obscura. Lineage (NCBI taxonomy): Eukaryota > Metazoa > Chordata > Actinopteri > Centrarchiformes > Percichthyidae > Nannoperca > Nannoperca obscura. Next base: position 29,156 of record JAVQJL010053991.1, on the reverse strand, counting down.
TCTGCCTTAAATAATGATTCCTGGACTGGAGCCTTTCTCTCTGTCGCTCACATGACCCTCGCTGCCCTGAGAAGATGCTCCTGACCTGTTTGTCCCACTGCTCCGCTTTCCCATCAGACACAGGATATGTGTGTCAACAGGGGAGGGCTGCATGCTGTGACATCCTGAATATTGCAAAGCCAAACAGATGTTGTTGTCGTACAATACATGTCATCAGCTTCTGTGTAAGAAGTTTCTTGGTTGATTTCACATCCACATATTAGGCGTTTTTCAGACCAAACTGTTGTGGTGACTCCCTGAGAGGAACTGCTCACTGGGGAACTGCACCGAGAACTACAACTACATACCTTCAAGGGATTTTTACCTGTTAGCAGGTAATAGGAACACTGAAGTGACGTATAAACCACTGGCGGTTGTTTTTTTGTTTTGATGTGTCAAAATCATGTTATATTTCTCCTATCAAATATATGTTCAATAATGCCAGGACTTCACTGTTGGTCTACTTGTCTAGGTTTTGTTCAGTTTTTTGAGGCTACCATTACGAGCTGTTGGCTCATGTGTTCGACCAATCGGCGTACACTTACATCACTCAAGAGTACATACTCTCAAGTAGAAGCTAAAAGAGTCCCTTAAAACCGAGAGCTACGATCGTTCCCAGTTCTTGCACGATAAAAAGGGGAACAGTAAAAAAAAAAAATCCTCCGATCTAAAAACTCCTTATGTTATTATCACCTCAGACATTTAAGTTTTAGTGGAATGTGGCCTCGCCCACTCCCACCAAATAATCATGCCTTTGAAACAGCACTTTCATATTACACTAGCACAAGGCCTGAAGTAGTTCTCCAAGAGCTGATCTATAATCTGCTACTTAAGCATAAATACACTGCAGGGTGAAGGCACAGGCTTGCACTCACGAAGATGAAACCAGGAGATGCTTTGTGTCAAGATTTGTGTTGTCAGCACATGTGATGAGCTTTAATGAGCACTGTATATTGTGGAATCACTCTCAAGCTATTTATGCATTATACCAAAGTGGAGCGGAAGACTCCAATCAATGTTAAGTAGTCCTTCATCTTAATTAATAATCGACTCCATTACTTAAATGACACAGCGGGGGTCTTTTTAGTAATGATGCCAGCTGCAATCAGTGGGGAACCCACTCATGTTATGTGTGGGTGACGTAAAGTCCAGTGCACTTACAGTAACCTTTTGTAGCGCGTACTAAACACAGATAGCATTTAATAAAGCAGTTTATTTGATGCAGAGAGAGAAATGGAGGGCAGCAGGTTTATTTCATTATGTTTACACAGGGGTTCTTGTTTAAATCAATAATGCCTAAAGACAACATGTAGGTAAGATTATAATGATTAGTTTAGATATTTAACAGACACATTAATCTTGAGAGGTTGTGCTTTGGCCCTTCCATCCAGATGTATGATGTGTTGTGCCTGCCTAGTTCTGCTGTTGGTTTTACTGTATGGTTAGGACTCCTAACCACAGTCTGGGGCTCTGCAGAAAGTAACACAGTCAACCTTTTCAGTACCTTAGTGTGAATATACTCTGACACCGAACACAAGTCCAGCTCTGTTTTTACTTTACTTCACATAGTAAAATGAAACCCACTAGGTCTGGGAAAGAAACTTTGCTTGAATGTTTTTGCCACAGCAGAGCATTTCCTCTCAGAACCCCTTCAGTTAAATCTGACTCAGGCCACTTACAGCATCCTCTAATTACAAAATAGAGTACCCACTCATTCAGTCTTAATGACACATATCACTAGTGGAAATCTCATAAAACCTGGAAAGAAAAACATCTGGACTACATCCAAAAACACTATGGATCCAGTGAGGTCATCACTGTGGTGAACACTGAGCCATTTGTGGGTTGGGTTTTTGTCAGGCTGTGACTAACAGTGATTCAGGGGAGTATGCTTAATCATCAGAGGTGAGTTGTGAGAACTACACCTTCTTTCACACAAACTTTCAAAGCCTATTGACCCATATTCCTTTTGCTTCTACTGCATACCTTTGCATCTACAACTGAATTAAGTGTTATACCATTTTTCCAATGTTGCCTATTACCCTATCCTGCTTACTTTGACTTGGCCCAAGTAGCTGTACTGGTCTGTGGGTTATGCATGCCAGTCAAATGATACTGTGTGTTGCAATCGGAGAAGCACAAATGACATCATATTCACATAATTGAGCAATGTGTAAGGGATGGGATAAACAGTACAGCACCATAGGATGTTATTTGTACCCAGTAAGTTAATTTTACACAGTGCTTGTGGGCTGTTTTACCTCCTGAGACTATATTGGGCACTGTTATTTTTATCTAATCAAAGAATGACAAATTTGGCCTCCATAGTAGTTAGGTGTCAGTATAATCAAATTTCCCACATTTCCAATACACTAATTTCAAAGTGATGTATTCAGGCTGAAAGATGGCTCTATCTAGGCTTTTGATGCTAGCAGATGAGATCAGTATAGATGCCGAGTCTAAAGAGGAGAGCCCTCTCTTACCTAGCACAGACAGGCACGAGGCTACTGCTGTGCTGGCACCAGAACAAAGCCCTCCAACAGCTGCTTGATAATGTGCAACCATTAATTACATTCTGATGCCTCAAGTCTGGCCTCTGTCGCTGAGCAGAGAACCCTCGCCTTGCTGAGCACGGAGCAATTATGTAAGAATGCGTTGCACAATGTTAACGAGACACAACGCAAAAAAAAAATAATTCTCTCCTGCACTTCAGACCGTGTGGGTCTCCTTAAGGTCATAAATTAACATTTTCTGAATTGAATTGAGTCTTTGAGGAGCTGGCTGTATTGTGTTATTCAACTAATCTGGTTTCTTTTATTCTGTCTAAAACACAAGTGTAAAGTAGCCTTTTATTTGCACGAAACAGGAACATTTTCCGAAAGGTTTCTGATCTTTCAAAGTCTCTACAGAGTCAATTTTGTATTTGCATCACATTATGACCAGAGCCTCAGTTAAGTAAAGCGTGACATTTAGTGGGTCCCAGAGAAACCACTGCCTGACAAAATGAATAAACAAATCTGCAGGGGTCAAGGACTTTATGGCTGCAGATCTGTTTTGCTTGTTCCATTTTCTATTACTCAACTAGATGCTGCTGAGAAAGCAGCACCACACGCATGTCCTGAACAAGCTCTACCTTTTGCAGAAAGACAAACATACTTTGTCACTCTCATTTAGGCTCCCACTTTAACTAAATGGCATTGGGTGGCTTGAGCACTGATGATAAGCTGCAGTACAGTGAGGCATTTATCATACACCCTGGCAACTGTGGGCTGCAGTTGAGAAATGTCTGCCGTTGCCAAAAGAAGAATTACGTGAACTGACCAACAGTGCTGGACTTTCTATTTCGTGATGGCAGTACTGTCAGACCTTGGAAATAGAAGTTGATGCAAATTTGCATATTGAGTACTGTGAACTTCTCCATAAACCCTGTAATCCGTTCCTAAAAAACGGAGATTGAAGGGAAACTGAACTGAAATATTTCTCTAGAAATACTTTTATAGTAATACTTTTGACTAATATGCCTATTAATACAAAGCTTAGTGTATTATATATCAGGTTAGCCTATAATTCTAGAGTCAGGAATAGGAAATTGTGCTAGTTTCACTTTTCTTTCTTGAATGATACAAATGGAAATAAATAGGCCCACTAAGAAGATTTGCCTATTGGAAAACTGAGAAGCTGGGCCCCTGGCTTTCAGACACTACCTCACTTTCAGAGCCCACGGGTATACTAGCACATACAGGTAGGTATCAGGCTCTGATGCAATCATTTCCACCCTAATGGATCTTATTTATAGATATTCTGAAAGGGAATTAAATAGTGATGGAAAGTGATGGCAAGTAAAGCATTGCACCAGTTTTGTTAAAAAGATACTTCAATTTATATAAAACAATTGAATTTTAGAGTAAAAAAAACGATCTAAAGATTTGATCAGAAGGGCACATGAGGCTCAGCTTTCTAAAATATTGTTATGTTCTTTCTTCTCATGGATCACTGTCTAACTGTAAATTCCCGGGGGAAACTACAGTTCTTTTGAATGCCATATAACCAGATAGCTGTTCTCTGTCCCAGGTAAGTAAAACAAAGGACCCAGTGTTTGACATCTGACCAGGCATCAGTGGCTAACTGCTTCCCCTCCTTTTACAGTTATTCTCCAAAGTGGATGACCTGGCAGTTGGCAGATACGTCCTCTTCCCACCACCACCACCAGTCACCTCCACAGCAGTGGCTTACCATGTGTCCAGAACACAATGCAACACAATGCTAACAAACAGGGCAGGCACAGCGGTGTTGGATGACTTGTCTTTGTGTGCTGTGAAAGGCTGATGCAGCAGTTTCACAGCACAATCACAGAAGGTGGACACCGAGAACCTAAAGGTATGAAAGTGTGTGTTCGTCAGTGCGGTGTGTGTGTGTGTGTGTGTGTCTGTTCCCCAATGCAAGGCTGGATTACCAACCAGGCAGAGCAGGCAACTGCCCTCGGGACAGCAGAACTCCAGGGGCCACCAAAGCGGCAGGTTTACTGTGTCTCATCTGGGTTGTGCTAATTTAATAGATTTTACTTTTGGAATATACATTAAAGCACAATACCATCTGACACGATGAAGGCCTCAAGGTGGCTCCTGCTGTTACCTGGCCTAGAGGCACTGTCTTGTGCCTGTATATTTCTATTTGTATGGTTTTTGCCATTTCACTTTATCAGATAGGCCGCAGAGAGGGGGGAGGAGAGGTGATGAGGGATGAAATGCAACAAAGGTCCTCGGCCGGGCTTGATGATTTAGAGAGGTTGCTGTTAGCATCAACGTCTTCGACACCTTAGCCACCAGTACTATATGTTACAATGGCTGGATTAACCAGTAACCGGGCCCCAGGTGGAACATTTGCTATAAGGCCCCTATTGACCTCCCTAAATGTGTTCATAGTGATTTGATTATTTGATTAAACACAATTAGATTCAAGAAAATGCACCATGTGAGTAGTTTCCAACTTTGCACAGGGTGTCATCCAGACTTGCACGTTGCGTAGTCCTAAACTGATGGGCCTAATCAGTACATGGTAGTACAAGGAGTGGGTGGCTTGCTTAATAGGCCTTTTTCTACTGAAGACATACTGACACGACACAATAAAAGAAGCACGAGTGTAAATAATAAAATGTAATAATGGCCGAATTCCACGTAGCTTCTTCAATTTCAAGGTCCCTGTAGTGTGCACTGTATCACTGTTATGTCTTCTTGAATAAAGGAGCCACTTTTTGTTAGTAACACCTGTGCTTTTCATACTATAACAAGTCAAACTGTTTGCTGTGAAAAAGGCATATAGGGGCCCAGCAGATTGATTTTGCCCTAAGCGCCCCCCCCCCCAAGCAAGTTAATTCAACCCTGCTCCCACGGTTGTTCAAACTACTGGTAGGTGTCTTTGTTTGGAACAATGTGCTCCACAGCCATGCAAAAGGAAACAATAACAATCAAACAGCAAAGAAAACAAAACGTTTAAAGGGTATTCATGTAATATGCAATATCCCACAGAGAAAAATAATAACTCTGATATGTCTATCACTTAAGTGTCAAATCATCTCCCAGACGAACTGTACCTGCCTCCCCTACCCACTGGGCTCCTGCCCTCCTCTCAGCCATCCGCCGTTGCCAAGGTTTCCGTGTACGCGCTGCCTGGGAGAGCGGAGCCGCGCGACTGTCATGCAGTATTGCCAGACATGGCGGCGGATCTACAACCCGAGTGGATTTCTTGTCTCCCTTCTTCCTGGAGTTATGGGGTTACTCGGGATGGACGCGTCTTCTTCATTAAGTAACTATCCCTTTCAAAGCAAGCGGCTCAAGTAATGTCTGCCCGTTTGCGATTCCAACAAAGTCGCCGTAATAACGAATGCATTTCCCTCTCTCAACAGCGAGGAAGCAAAGAGTACAACCTGGCTGCATCCAGTGAGTGGCGAGGCGGTAATAACCGGGCACAGGAAAACTCCAGGTAAGGTGTCACTTAACAGCGGTCAAGTTTCTCTGTCTTGTTTAACGTCTCTCGTGTTCGCCGTCATGTGTTGTTGTTTGCCCACATACTCCCCCCAAAGCCCGATACTTCCCACGCTGAGGGACACACACACACACACACACACACACACAGAGAAAGAGGCTTACACCCATGCCGTGTTTCTTAATGCACGAGTGGGCTTTTTGTCGCTCGTGCTGACAAAAAGTGAGCCCTCTCGTGCCCACCTCTGCCCTGCTCGTGTCACTTTCCCCGTGAGCCTTTCGGGCTCGTCGGTTAAGCTGACGAGTGGACGTAAGCTACTTATTGCGAACTTGTAAAACGACGACTTTTACTCAAAACCGCCAGGATGTCAATTAATTTCGAAAGGCTTTTTATTCGTATCTTGAATAAACTAACGGCTTCCGTTGAACACGTAGTCGGTCCGACGTGAGCACTTGACGTTAAGTTGATCAGCTAACAGAGACGGAGCCCGCTAAGCATTGATCTCCAGTTTGACAGGTATACAGCAACAGCTGCCGCAGACTTAGGAGCTAGTAAAGGTTAGCCGTAAATTTACAAAATGAAGCTTCTTCTACGCCACCACTTCAAAAGCGTCTTAACCAAGCTGAAACGCAGTGTGTTACATGGTGAAAGACTTCCATAATATTAGACTGGCGACTTTACCATGCGACTAACTCTGTAGCAGCCTCCTCACTAAGTCTCTGCAGAGCATTCCCACTCATGTTATCGAGTGGCCCCTGCATCTGAGCAGGGCTGCGACTAACAATAATTGTCTTTATGGATTAACCTACAGATTTTTTCCTCGACTAACCAATTATTCATTTTAGTCTACAAAATGTCAAGAAAAGTGGAAAATGCATAATTTCCCATAGCCCAAAGTGATTCAAGTTTAAACAATTAGTCGATTAATTGATCAGATGTTTGCCAGAAGAAGAAAAACATTTGTAAATGTTTTGATTATGATTCGTAATTTAAGTAACTTTTCGAGCATTAATGCCAAAAATATCTTCTCAGTTGTGAGGATTTGATGTTGTTATTTGTCTTATGTAAAAGTTAATTGAATATCTTTGGGTTTTGGAGTGACAAAATAAGCAATGCCAAGATGTCACATTGAGCTTTAAGTGTGATGGGAAGTTTAAAAAAAAAAGTTTTCTGCCATTTTAAAAACCAAACGATTAACCGATTGATCAAGAAAAGCACTGACAGATTAATTAATAACAAAAGTTGCAGCCCTAAAAGTAAAGTTTGCAAATTACTTAATTTGTCCAACCAGCAGTTTAAAACCCAGACATATTTCATTGACTATTATATATATTTTTTAAAAGCAGCAAATACTCATATTTGAGATGCTGGAACCAGCAAATCTTTGGCATTCTTGTTTGAAAAATGACGTTAAAGCTAAATCAATCTTCAAAACAGTTGCCAATTATTGTTTTTTGGTCCACTAATTGTTTAATCTACTAATTAATGCAGTTCTGCATCTCAGTGTGTGTGAATTGACATCTGGGAATGCCTAGCCCCAGTTAATTTAATACACACATCTGCTTGTTCCACCAGTTTGTATTCACATGTTTTTGTCCACCTCTCCCTATTTCACAGACCTACCCACTGGATGGGAAGAAGGATATACTTTCGAGGGTGCACGGTGCTTTATCAAGTGAGTTCAACACCCTCCCTCCACATGACACACACCCATCATAACCCCAGAACCTGCATACAATAACTAAACATGTCATATGAATTCAAAGCACTTCCCTCTTGCATGTCACCGTGACTGCAGCATGCCTTCATTATAAACACGACTTTATTTATTACCGGTTTTACCGCCTCAAATGGATGAAAAGCTCATTCAAATGCTGCACAACTCGTGAAAACATGCTGTGTTGGAAGTAAATATTGAATGGCAGTAAATTTGGAACCTTTACTCCCTATTTCTGTAGTGTGGAAGCCTATCGCCTAGTTAATGATTACACAGAAACATTGTGCAAATACTAGACAGACACGGGCAAATTGTAGCTGTTGTCTTCTTGTGTGCTGTTTTTTATTTATTCAGACTCACTCTTCTAAGAGCTGAACCCACTTGAAGAGCTGAGCCAAAGTATAATGTGTTCTGTTTTTCTGACAGTTGCTAAACTGTAAAAAAAACAGTTATCCTCACTGTTTGGGTTTATATGGTCTGCTCACAGTTTAAAATGACACTTAAGTAGATGCTGGAAAATATTTCTGAGGTATATGCCAACGTGCAGTATTCAATACTTCTTATTTAACATCTCCTTTCATTGATTTTGTTTGAACGTTGTATCTCCAGTGCGCTCTTTTGTTTGTGCTGTGTGGGCAGGAGAAAATGTAATATATATTCCATGTCCACTAAAACACTTTAGTTTGTACAGTTTGTGCCCCTCTCTGTTTGAAGACTGGGATCTGCATGAATTACATTAGTGAACTACAGTGTATTTCGCATTTTCCTCTCTCTCCTCCATGGTAGCCTGATGCATGCGACTAATGAAAGGAGATCTCAAACGCTGTCATTCAGTCAGCACTGATTCATCATCTTCACCTCAGAATGTTTTAAATCCAAGAATATGAGTTGAAATATGTTGTTATTTTGCATGTCCTAATGAAATACCCCTCTCACACAGACTGTATACATATATTTTGCAGATTAATTTTTCTTCCAAAATACAAGAATGCTTCTGTATGATTGAAGACACTGCAATACACAGGCTACAAATTTGGGATATTATGCCTTATTATCCTCACTGAATCCATTCTCCGTCTTTGACTTCCTCATGAATTTGAGGAGCTTGGCAGGTTGCCAGGCAGTCCGACTGAAAGGCAGTAATGTTATATTCCAGTATTTTATCACAGCTTCTCCATGCAAAATAGACCTCCGGACCACATGCGTTAGTTGATCACTGTGATTCTACAAAGTCATGCTGTCCCTTACAAATCATGCAGACTTCATTTTAGAAGTGTGGATTGGTTTCATGCATTAGCTGCAACTGTATTGAAGAAGTCATTTGAATTGTTGCGGATGAATTTTCAGCTTTTTTTAGTCTAAACCCAGTTGATGTGTTTTTTTACAAATTACTCTGTCAGTTGAAGCAACTGTACTGTATGCAAAATACAAGATAAACCTGCTGTACACAAGGTTTAACTAAGGATTAAGAGATTGTAGACTGTAGTGATTAAGGGGATATATGTACAGTTCAGATCGTTTCATTTTTTCAAAACATAATTTCTTTTACCTTGAATTCTAACTATATTATTTAAGATCTATTTACTATATTATCTCAGCTGCTGATACTTACATATAAAGCTAATGTAACATTGTGTGGTTACAGACATTTCAAAATGTGCCTCTGTCATCTTTATAGCAATAGGAAGCTTATTGATTATCTGACAAGCTAAATAGGACAATTTATAGCAACTAAGTATTAGCTGATGCACCACTGCTCAGCAAAGAGCACCCGTGGTTTTATTTGTCTTTCTGCAAAGAAGCAGGTGAACCACATCTGAATCTTTTAGTCACCTGTAATTACAAGTAAGAGTCACAATAAACAAACTGCAAACAGCTGGTTTAAGCAAGTCTGTTCTAAGCAAGTAAAACACAGACAAACAGCCCCAGAATAGATCTTTGTTTTGACTTTGATCCAGATCTGACCAGTAATGTGACAAAAAAGCGTCGACCTCGAACATACACACTGCAGTTTAATAGATTATCTTCCTCTCTCCCCAATTATGAAGTCTCGCAATCCTCTCTCACTTCTCTTTTCCTCTATTTCTTCATTCCTCTCTGTCACCAATTAGTCGTGCATGTCACTTACCTCATTTATTTTTGGACGCTGCAAAACGGGAACTAACTGAAAGCTAAACTGTGTGCGTCAAATTTGAAATGTAAATTAATTATATATCATATGGTCAGTATAAAATGCCTTGCGTGTAGTTCTTTTTTGTAGTAGGCCTACAGAAAATACCAGTAGCCATACCCCATGCTGTATCACCTGCTAATTGGGTAGACATTTAATGAAAACTGATGCTGGTTTTGTAGATGATTAGTCTACCTGTTACCGAGGCTGCCACAGTCTGGCTTGTTTGGACACATTTTCCCAGACTGTTTAATGTGACTGGCCCGAGAAGTTACTCTTTGTTGTTTTACTTAGCAAGAGCCTTTAGAATTCTAATTATGTGGTCAGCACTGTATCTATTTGTCTCATTAAGCTGGCTACCTGCACTAGTAAACAATAGTCAATTCCCGACACAGGATCAATTTGTCAGTCTTTGGTGATGAAGATGTATCTTAGATGTACTTAAGCTTGAGTAATTGGGTTATATAAAACCATGCCTGTTAATTTCGTTGTGACTCATTGTTTTGACATAGAGACTTGCTGACAGGTTTATGTGATAACTGTCCATGGGTCGTATTGAGGCTTTATGTGAGGCTGCCAATAAAAGCCTCTGAAAACTCTCCAAAACCATTAGCCTGATGACAGCTGGATAAGTCTATGCCTTATGTTTTACAGTAGGTTATCATTACTTTGTCATCAATTTAGTGTTGTCAAGTATTGCAAGTTTGTAAGTTAATGTACATTTAAACAAAGAAACAGTTTAAACCATAAAAACAACAACACTCTCTTCTTGTTTCTTTTTAGACTCATGATATAGAGACTGGATTGTTGATTCATTTCTATGACTCGAGTCTTTTTTGAGCCTGCAAAAGGATCTGGCCCATTCACATGCTGGCTGTGTGGCTTGGCTGTTACCATCGGGTGACACAGTGTGAGCATCAATGAGCAGATTGTGCTGACGTAGACTGTCCTCTGACAGGATGTGTTGGGGAGGATGGACGGTGCGGGTTGTTGGTGTGATAGTGTGGACTAGGGGCATGGCCCATCCCACGATTTGATTATCTTATAGAACTGTGAGTTTTGCATGAGTGAAGGTCAGTGCGGATGTTAATTGAATCATCATTTCACAGCTTGCTGCTCTCCTCAGACTGAGCGGTCTCTTTCGGGTATCTGGGTTGTTTGCAGGTGGCGCAATGCCAACATGGCTTTAAAGTTTGGGCAAGTGTCAGCTGGCCAGCACTTGTTCCTCCACTAACAGAGTGACATCATGAAAAGGTGTAAATCTGCCAAAGACTTGCATGTATAACTAAAATGAGTGTGTTGTGACTGTGTTGTCTCTCAAGTCAGACAGAACTGCAAGCATTTATGAATGTGCCTACCTTTTGTTAAGATGCTACAGTTCAAAACTTCACTTTCAATGCTGCCTGCTGCCTCTGTTCAACGTATTCTATTTTCAAATGTGCTTGCTTTGTTTTGTCTGAAGAAAACATACCCATCTCTCTCTCTCTCTCTCTCTCTCTCTCTCTCTCTCTCTCACAGACACAAACACTTAGTATCATTGTATCTTCCCATCTGTTGTGGCTCACAGAGGAGAGAGTCAATATAGGTCAATAACACCCACCCATTAGTCCTAATACATTCAAGTTTTAAGCCAGTGGCTTTTGGCCCTGGTCTCAGTGCCTGAATTTGGCGATAAATCTGAGAACACTGAACTCCATCAATACCGCCATTCTGCTGCTTTGGTCCTCAAAGAGCTGAAACAATAACCCACACATCAGAGTAACACACGCTTGCTCCTTTAGATTAACCTGTCTGTTACTTTGTACCTTATGTTGAGAGCTGGGAGCTGGGAGACTTTTCTCCTATTGAACCACACTTCTGTGCAAAGATCCACAGCTTGTCTCTGTGATGCCATGGGAGTTATGCACACATGCATGCAAACTACCATGCACTGCACTGGCTGTACAGTATATGGAGAGGCAAGTCATTCAAGTCAGACATTTTATTTTCATGACATTTTCTCTGTATCACTCTCTTGGGTCTATTGTACAGCCACCCAGAGTGCAGTATCTGTTCAGTTTGTTTTTGTTTGTGATGTAAACAGCGTTTTGATGAGACTATGCCATCTGGCAGATTTGTGTCTTCCATTTTATCTCTGTAGCACATAATCCAACATTTTAAATTAAGTCTCATTTTAACAAGACGGTCGGACATGATTTGGGCAATTTAACCAGGATTTTGTCAAAATGTTTGTCTGTCACTGTGTCAATGAGGATTGTTGACCTTTTGAAGATCTTCTGTATCAGAATAAATGGGGTGTAGTCAGTTTGACTGGTGTTAAAGGCTTAATATTTTAGGAGGAGAGGGATGACCCTAATTATGGGTTTGTTGCCTTGTGGATGCAGGGAGTGTTTACAGCAATTATGTTTATGAATAGACAGGTGCTGATCTCCTGCCAGTTCCTTCTCTTTGTTCGCTATTCTTGTCTCATTTATTCTGTCTGGAAAAGGAGGGGAAAAAACGTAACTGCTGAAGACAGGGCTAATTGCGGCAGGTTACACAATGAGATAGCTGACATCTTGTTTTGAAGGATAATGAATGAGCAATAAGTACAGTATAACAGCTGACCCTCACGTTGCTATGGACAAGAAGTCTTGCTTGATTGCTGCTCAGTTAATAACGTTTCATTTGGTCACATTTTGTCTGCGTCCTTTGAGGGTAATTTGCTGCTTCCGAGTGCTCATCAGTATAAAGTGCAACTGAAAATCTAAATATTGTACTAGTCTACTCCACAACCACCACTTTCATTAGGCTGTTCACTTCTACTGCTGCATAATTCATCACTTAGAACAGAGGAAAGCATGTCAATTGAAATGTTGTCAATTATGACAGAAATCTCTCCAGCGGATTGCTTATTTTGTGCTTTGAAGGCCCACTCACTGGCTGACTGCACATTTAAAAGTAGGAATATTCACATACTGTGTTGTGGATCAATATTCGGTAACTGTCGCTCAAAGATAAATTGAATTCCCTTTTTCGATGACTGTTTTTTTTATTGATAAGCTATTAGAGCCTCTGCTCGTCATAATTACCCTGAAATAACAGGAGAAACAAGCTGTGAACACAACAGTGGCTTATCACCTCTTAAGCTGATATGGCAAAATTGTTTGCTAATAGTAGCCTATTTAAACATCCAGCTCATACAGAGCCACATTAGCATTCATCTGACGATATGTTTATTAGAAATCTTCTGGTCAGTTAAAACAAGGACACTGTTTGCCTCCAAACCTAGCATACTTCAAAATATTCGAAATATACAACACTTTTAAAATATTTAATGGTAGATTGTACTAGCATTCGAATAGTTAAACTCAATGCCACTGGTCTATTTTAGTGTTTCTGTTGTCTTTCTAAGTTTCATCTCGATACTGACACTTCAGGGCATCAATAAAGGGGCATCTTATCAGAGATCTCAAGAATGGATTAGCATGTCACAGACTTAGAGCATAGGGGATTTGTTTTCATTTTCACGAGTGATATCAGCTAAAGTGAGTACAAATCCCCAATGCTAGGGACTATCTGAGGTATGAGCTCACATTTATTCTCTTTTCTGTCTATGTGGGTTTGCACCGGCTTTATCTATAGCTTTACCTGGAATGTAGTTGAGAGTTGAGGTCTTGATCTTTTGGGGCAAACACGATGGGAGTCCCTGTGAACTGTCCATAACTGTCAGAGACACAGTTATGGCAGGCTTTAAAGGCTCTCTCGTCTCTCCGGGGAATAATCCAAGCTTCTATCTGTGAGAAAAGCCTTATATCAGACCTGATTACGTAACTCTAAAAATCCAGTAGTAAGAGTGTGAGAGAGGTGACCAAGTGTTTGGACCCGGAATAAAACAAAATGCAAGATAGGGCTGTATTTTTAATCCTTTAATAAACGATCACAACATAGCCCTCCACATTTAAGATAATTAATTATTAATTTATGTGCCTGCTCTGGTGCATCAAATTAAGTGCTCCCTAGTAAAAGGAAAGCTGTGACCAATTGCAAGTGTTTGATTCAATCACACTGTGATTAACTGTTCTTTGCTTCCAAAACATGTTTGCAGCTACAAGCTACGTCATTGTCGCTACACAGTCACTACCCTCAGTGTAGTGGAACTCAATTTTTTTATGTAGGGATCAATTCTTTTTATGCCATGGCCACAGAAAATACTTCTGTCTGCCTCAACGATAGCTCAACAGTTAAACGTTAAACCACTGTTGTAAATCAGTGTACATGGTACATTCTCTCTAAAACTCTGCAAGGCTCATCAGTGGCTCTATCTATGGAATGTGTTTGTGCATGTGTTGTTTCATCTATAAACCCCACAAAAAATGTATTTTCAATTCCATGCACGATACCAAATGCATCACAAAAATGTGTCAAACATATGACTAAAGCACAAAATCATAACCATAATATTTTCATTTTATTGAATGGTTCTGCCATGAAAATGCTACGTTTTCAGTCAGCATAAGCATCACATAGCTTCATAAAAATGTGGGGATAATGTGACTATACTGTATTGTTTGTTATTGTCTAATAAAGCAGGAAAAGGTTTGTTTTACAGACAGCAACAACATTTAAGCATCATACTATGTTACTAGTTCACTTGGACTGCTAAAACTAACCTCAAACCTAATTAACCTTATCCTGTGCAGGGTTGCTGGGGCAACGCTCACAAATGTTCTTCTTTTTGCATTTTCTTTCAATTAAATCAGTAGCAACAGTCCACTTTTCACGCATAGATGTCTCCGTCTCTGCCTTCCTCAGTGCTCACTAGCTGGTGGCACCTTGAAGTACTTCAAGAGAGTTATTATAAAAGCAGCAAGTAGAGCTAGTTTCTTTCATTTGTTGCTGGAGCTACAGCCAATCCAGGTGCACAGAGGGTGAGAGGCAGGGTGCACACTGAACAGCTCACCACTCTGCCACACAAAGACAGACAACCTCATTCACGCCTATGGGCAAATTACTGTAGTTTCACATAACCCGAGTGTCTTGCCTGTTGGAGGAAACTCAAGTGTCCATTAAAAAAATCACACAAACAAAAAGAAAATAACAACAAAACAAGCAAACGTCTTCACTGGCTATGAACAAACTTTAAAAAATGAATGACAGTTTGCAGTTTCCCTTAGTATAAGAAAAACATTATATTATATATATATAATCTGAGAATAAGGCACTCTAGAAGAAGTACCACTATTCCTTGTGTCATGCTGTTGCATCTACCTGATCCATTCACTGAATTAATGTTTTTAATGTAATAAAAAGAATGATAATGTGTCTTCAGTATTAAAATTAAATAATCCTGATGATCCTCTTGACATAATTGTGAGGCCCATATGCAATGTCTAACGCCATGTTTATAAAGAAGTAAGATTCTCGTTCCCATACACATGGCTAACATTAACAAATGGTACTCGAGGGACAATGCCTTATTCAAACTACAAAGTTCTGAGAGAGTGGTTACTCGCCCCCTTGGCAGGGGGAGGCTCTGGTGTCTGTGGCTGCTGACTCACTAACTCTGTCAGTGCTCCGTACTCATGCAGCTCACTTGTGTGCGTAATGTGATTTAAGAGGGAAACCAGTGGACCTGGATCTGCTGTACATCATCCCCGTCTCTTGCTCCGTAACTCTCTGTTCTGAGGCTGGGAGACAGACAGTCAACTAAGGCAGGCTTTGAGCTGCTCAGACCGCTCTCATGCTTCTCAGTCTCTGTGGGGTCCCTGCCATCTGGCTAGCCCTGGATGAAAAGTCTGTATATCTTTTGGTGTTTGAATGCTCTATGTATGAACATATGTGTAAGAAATCCTCTGAAGTCTCTGATTGCCCCAGGTGCTGATTAAGACAGTTTCTTAGTGGAAATCCACATCAGACCAAGTTATCCTCTGCTGTTCATAGTATTCGTCTATCTATCCCAGAAGTTTCTAATGCTTTTGTTGTCTACAAACTGAGTGCACTAATTGTCGCTTGTTCCTCTTTATCCTGTTTTGTCAGGAATGGAAACTAAAGGCATGGTTACTATTAACAGGAACCATTAGACTCTTTTCTCAGTATTGGTCCCAGTTGCCATCACTAAAAAGGTGATGGCTCTCTAAAAGTAATCTGACAGATTTTTCTTTGCCATTTTACAAAATGCACCTTTTCTCAAATATCAATGCAACTGCAACGATTAACGCCCAGTACTAAAAAATATGTATGTAATCCCCAATGGTATACAATATGTTGACTGCATGTAGGCATGTAGGCCTACCTCTTGGATCTAGTAGGCGAGCATACAGTCTACAGTAATTCTTAGGTCCTAAAGCCTCTTAGTTGTGTGGTGTCTTAAATTTAATGCTGATAGAGCTGTTGAATTTAAGTAATCCCTGTAGTAATCTGCAATGAGCCGTGCTTTGCTGATGTTGTGCCAGGTTGAATCTGGGGATAAATTCCTTCATGGGGTTCATGCTGGTTGGTCAGCTATTATTCTACACATTATTAGTCTATTATAGACTAATAATGTGTAGAATAATAGCTCATCGTCCTCATATATAATATATGAGGATGATTAACTTGTTATTCCAGCATTGTTACAATTTTTGAGAACAAATCAACTGATCTTCTCAAAATTTATATTTCTTAGGGAACTGCTTTGCTTTGCTGTAGATACCAGCTGCTTAGGTCTCCCTCCGCATTCTCTTCCATGCAGTCTCGCATAGAAGAGAGACTATTTTATCCATATAGTTGTAATGTAGAGAGGGATATGAAGTCGGAGATGCACAAGTGAAAATGATTTTGCAGGATATGGTCTTTAGCCATGTTTGAGATTCCAGTATCCTGGCGGTTCTCTGCTCTCGTCTGATGTCAAGTGTTCTAAATACCCATCCAGCCTGACTGACTGCATCTAAAGGGCCTGTTTAGTTGAGGAATTCAATATTGCTTGGAGTTCAAACAGACAACAATTACAGTGCTCACGGTGAGATGCTGTAGAACCAAAACAAGAGCTGATCAGTGTATGTACATGTGGAAAGCAATTTGTGGTTGTGAATGAAATCCATTTACGTTGGTTCCGTGATATCTGTTCTGTGATCTAGGTGATGTACAACTCTTAAAAGGGCACAGCTCCGTATCATGCCATGGCAAAGCATACACACCTGTTCCCTCTATCTTTTTCCTTATCCTTCTATTTCTCTTGTCTGTCTACCTCAGTCCAGTGGACAGTGTGCGGCCCAGTTGTTTTCCAGATGGTCTGTGGTGATTAGGGAGCTTTTGGAAGCCGTCACTCTGCTCAAATGTTCTACAGCTGTGAGCTCTTGGAGCACCATGTTAAAATGTCCACAGAGGGCTTTGGAACAGTGCAGTGTTTCCTGAAACAAATTGTTCATCCACATCCAATCATGCAGTCAGTACTCTGCTTTTTTTGCTAGAGAACCCAAACCTCTGTTGTTTTAACAGTTATCACACCTTCATGAAAAGGGTCTACTGAAATATTGCAGTGGATCTTCTTTTCACACTCTTCCAGAGGATTAAATAAAGGGTGTAGTGCTATAGTGATGAACAGGTGGAGGCCAAGTTTTCAATTTAGCAGCAGCAGTGGAGGGATTAATATTATACCCTCCTGGTCCTGTGGCTTTGGCTTATTCCCTCCCTTCTCTCTCCTGGCAACAGTGTCAGCTACACCGTTCCTCTAGAGTTAGACAGAGCTAGACCTCGCATGCCCCACAATTGTTTCTCTCTGGCACATGTCGTTAGGGTTTAGACATTATGTATGCTATGCTAATGTGGTTTTCCATGGCCCTGTTTACACCTGTCATTAACATGCGTCTTGGGTGATCTGATCACAAGTGGAAAGCTCTAAGTGCATTAGTTCACAGTTCAGTTCACAGTGTTTTGTTTTCAACTCGTGGGTTGCAGCAGTGCACTTTCCGTGGCTAGTCTGCCAGAAATTAAAAGAAGAAGTTTGACCTATGCACACGGGCAAAATCAAAACAATACAGACTATTCCCTGGTGAGGTTCCCTGCAAACCAAATCGCCCAAGAAGTTTGACGTGCACTCGTAATATATCTCTATTTCTTGTTGTTTCACACTTTAATATGATGCTGTTGGCACACTAATGATTATGTACTTCCGCTTAAGCAGAGAACCTCAGTTGAGTTGGCAGTCTTTCAATGCGGCCCAGGACACATGCGCGTACCCACTGCTAAAATAATGTGGTTATATGCAACTCAGACTGCCTCTGACTGTGGTCTGAGCAATCAGCTCTCAATCCGTCCTCAGTGCATCCTGTACTTAGAGCTGTCCGCCTGTGATTGGATCACCCAAGATGCATGTTAATTTCAGGGGTTTACTCTTCTCTAAGTTTTTAATCCACTCGCATTTCTCATCTGTGTCTCTTGAGCTCAGTGAATGCACAAATGCTTTTGGCATCTTAGGAGTGAATCTTTGATATTTTATTGATCACGAGAACCATTGTGAGCGTTAATAATTGGGAATATGTGGCTGGCTGCCCCATAGATTTGATAACCCTTACCTTATCTCTAATGGTCTAATCACTTCTAGGAGAGATTAGATGCGCTGGTAGACTCCATTGTTTCTCTAGTGCATTGCCAATGCTGGCACTTGTAGAAGGCATTCATTTAAAAAATCCTTATGTAATATCATAACTGTGAAGGACTTCCATAATGATTTCCAACAAACATCAACACAAAGTGAAACTGCTTTTTACAGTCACTTATCGGGCCTCTTGTATGTCTGTGTGCATGCGGTTTAGTGCGAGGCCCATCAGGACTTGAGTGGACTGTAAATTCTGCTGCTAGATGGGGCACTTGACAGATATAAATAGTACTCAGGTCATCACGACTGCTTCAAATAGTACCTAAAAAGTTCTCTGAGGTGTATTAGTACTGTCAGATCCAGCTCAGAAAGAGAAGAGATATTTAAAATGTATTTAAAAATAAATCCACATCCTGAGATAATATCTGTATTGTATGCATGACGAGTTACTTTCTGGGGATTTGGTTCTCTTTCTGTGACAGGGAGGGATGCATAGACGATGGCAGTGATTGGATAATACACTGCATTTATTGCTCAACTGTTGGGTAGTGACTCTTCTGCTGTCAGAGTCCTCTCCCACGCATTGTCCTCAGATCTGGCTGTCCCTGCCTTAACAAATATTTTAACTTTGTGCTGAGTCTCTCATTGAATAATGTATATCTGCTGTGATTGATATAGTACATTTGTGTTTCTCACAAGCTTAATGGCATCACTGGAGTTACTTTACGAAGAATGTGCCACAGTGAGGTTAGAGTCACAGAAAAGTTGTTGCCCCTCTTTACAAATGAATACGAGCTTTTTGTCCAGCAAACCCCAAACCCTGGAAAAAACAAACTGCTAAAGGCACATCCCTTGATCTAAATTGGTGTCTTGGAGGCACTCCATGCTTCCTGATTCCTGGAGTTCTAGCCGTCTGTTTGAGGTCAGGTGATTCACAGACAGCTGAAGAGAATAGCATGGCTGGGTAATGTACAGAGCCTCACCCCAAACTCTCACTTCGGATGCTCATCAGAATCCTAGGTAGCCTGCATTTTATTTATTTATTTTCCTTTTTTTCCTCACAATGTCAACTCTCTTTAATAGCTCTACCTCAGCCTAAGCAAGTGGATTCTGACAAGGAGGTCAAGATGGACAAACATTTTAAACATATTTCTATTTATAAATGAAAAGAAATACCTTCTTAAAAAACATTTGCAAATATTTTGCTTTAAATATTTTGAATCATGCATGGTTTACCTTTTCTTTTTGTTTTCTTTTATAATGTGACACATTACTACCATCACCTGTATGGAGCCAGAACAGTGACAGTTACATTTGGCATTGAAAAGAAAATTTGGCTTTGAAAACAAAACGTGAACTTGATATTTTTTACATTGTGATGTGTTGACAATGTTCAGATTTTTTCTTCATGTCACTCTTTTTTTCAAATTTTGGTTTCAAAATTTGGAGGAGGGGTTTTAAGGGGAAGGGCAAGGAGAGCGTGATTGATGTTTAATCTGCATGTTAAGGAGAGAACGTCCCTTTTCACTGTTCCTGAACCAGCCGACCGCTCGTCATCTCCGAAACCTCTGGCATCACCGCAACCCTGCAGCGATGGCCTCCACGAGTTCACCGGGAACTCTGCAAGTCTACTTCTTTCTGCCGTTGTTTGCTCACACACACACACACACACACAAATATTGTCATTGAAAAAAGCATCAGAATGTTAAAAAGTTCACGTTTTGTTTTCAAAGACAAAAAGTCACTGCTCTGGCTCCGTACACCTGTTACTGCATTTGGCAGTCTGCAGAAATGTCACTTTACTACATGGTTGTGCGTTGTGGTGCACATAGTCACAGACCTCAGAATACAAACAAAATGGGGACATACTCATCAAAACATCACTCTTGTCACTAGGAGTTAAAAACTCCATAGATTACCATTAAAGAGTAGGTGCAATGAAACCAATCTGTCCTTCTTTTCATACTGCATATCAGCTCTGTGCAGCCTGCTTTCAGTTTCACTTAGAGGATGTGTGTGAGAGTGTGAGAGATGAGGCCACACTGGAGTGAGCTGACACGTGCTTCATAACTGTAGTAATGGCTGTACCACATACTGATCCATCAGTTTAATCAGCTGTCAGCCCTCTGCAATATGTTTCTGCAGCAGTAGCGATGAATGTCTCTGGAAGTCAAGAGCTTGGTTTAAATATCGGCACTGCTTTCTTCAAGGATAAATGCAGCCTTCCCACCTCTGTGCTGCTATTCACATACTGATGTGTGCAGGCACTCTGTGTCCTCTCTGGGTGTGAGGGAGCCCACTGTTTTTAACTGCAAGACCTCTGCTGGTGGTTCAGATAATTACACCCTCAACTTGGACTCATCTCTCTCTGACTCCTTGCTTCTTGTGTAAGGTAGCGGGGTTTAGCAGAGACTGTTTCAATATGTCTTCCCTGTGTGACAGCTTTATTACTGCGTGCCACTGGACTGATGATGGTCCTTGTTGAGTGTGTGGGTGGGTGGCATGGTGTCTGTATGTGGGGGCGGGAAATATAACAATATAAATGTCAAAATGGTAGATACATGACCAGTGATATGAACTTGACTATACTGTTTGCACCGACACGAGATATACTTTTTCATATCACATAAAGTGCACTGGGAGGATCAGCACTCACTCACTGCGTGTTAAGAGTGCAGATGTAAAAGATGTAATATTTTTTTATGTCATTTTATGAAATCACTGAGCTCTAGGATATTGTGACATTTCAGTTTTCTTATCTTTTATAGACTAAACCGTTAATGTGTGTTTGAACACTTCTGTCTAGGGTTCTTTTGGTGGGTTGATTGTTGTGGATTTCATAAATGTTTTGTATGGATCCTTTCAGTTCTGGCAAAAAATTTATGTTTTACTCTTTGCTTGTGCTTTGGGAGGTTGTCATACACCCACAAGAAATGTCATTTTCTATAATTTTTTTTCCTGTATCAGATCTTCTAACGACCTTCTTTTGAATGTCTTGAATTCACGCCATAGCTTCCCAGAATAAAATACAAGACATCATCTTTAATTTAATTTGGCTCAGTGTTGAACAGTGATGTCATCCACTCTCATGGGAAAACGTGTACTCCTTAGTGATAGTCTGTGTAGGAAGCCTCATAAATAACTCTCAAGTCTCTTTTGAGAATGTTTAGTCCTACTTAGACTTGATGTGCATGATTTGTATGATGAATGCGGGCCCTAGTCCTTGACGCTGCAGACTTGCATGTGTTTGTATAAAGAATCTGAAACCTTTCCCAAATCTATAGGAGGTTTCTGCGTAGCGATTTGGAACAAGCTGTAAGTGGACTGTAAGATCTTCTGAGCTGTTAGATTTGCCTCTCTGCCTATTTGTTTTCATTGTTTATTTATGGAGGAGAGAAGCTCATTAGTCATTCAGTGTGACAGTGCAAATGTGTACACAAGAAGTTTGCTCTTTGCCAAGCACTAAAGCACAGTGGAAGCTGGTTCATTGCCAAACTTAAAATTGGCTTTACCCTACCTACAGTCAAAATGGCAGTGTTCTCAAAAACATGATTATTATTATTATTTTTATTATTTGGAAACCTAGCCAGGACAGTGCCTGACAGGAATTGTTGTAATTTTTGGCAGACTTGACTTACATCTTAAAGTCCCCAGTAACATCTTTAAATAATCCACCATTCAGATTGATTTTATTTTACTATTGACTTTATTGGCAAAAGGCTTGTCTGAGTATAATAGTGGTATTTAGGTGTGGCTATTAAGCTTGATACTTCCCCACAAAAGACACACACTAACAATACAACTGTGAAGTTGGAGGGGTTATCATGGGTGTCCTTTAATTCTGTGGACAGTGTTAGATGACAGTTGAAGCACTTCCAAGGCTTGTTTGGACATAAAACTCTCCCAGTTGAATCATCAGTACAAAAGATGAGCAACTGTGTTAGAAAATATATGGTTCTTAGATTGAAAGCCAAAGCCTGTGAAAATAGAAACCTAAAGATAGTCAACTGTGACTCCAAAGCAGCGTTTTGATGAGATACATCAAAGCTGAAATGTTGTTGCTTGTGTCACTAGCAGTTGTCAGCTGTTTAAATCAGTTCACTCTTGCAATATGGGTCCAGAGCCAGCCATTCACCAAAGTAACACCAGACCTTTTTGACATGCTCAGAGTCCACGTCTGGAGCCAGGCTAAGCAACATGTATGAGAGACGGACACTGATATCCGTGTGCCTTGAGGTTCATGTTCCTTTTGTCCTCATGATGACAACCACACACCAGACACCTGTTTAGTCAAACCTGGACGTAAGCACTTTGGTTCCAGATTTCAGGATTGGAAAGCACCACGATGACAGCATTGTAACTCATGAACTCTGTCTCATATTGTTCCTCTTGAAGCACAAACTGGTCTTTACGTAAAGCCCGCCATCCATATTGAGCCAGGAGGTTGTTAGTTATGTTCCAGCAATGTTAGCAGAGCTATCCTCGCAATTAGTTACTAATAGACCCTTGCTCAGTGCTTTCCTTAGGGAAAGAACAGAGAGGTATGTGTAAGTTACACCAGCTTTTCCGTCTTATACTCCCACATCTCACTGCAACACTGCACACAATTTTAGAAGCAGACAAAATTAACCACAGCTCAATGCTGTATGGTTTTGGGCATTTGAGCATTGTTGCTAATTGGTGTCAATGTGAAATGTCATGGCTGTACATTATGAAACAACCCCAAACATATTAAATCACAGGCGTATTACTTGCCTCCAGAAACAACATTAACAGTCTAAAGGTTAGTTTCCCCCTTGGATGAATACACTAAATCTATGTGACCTGATGTGACATCACCAATAATAGCCAATACTACTGTGTCTACTGAAAAAAGAGCAGTGTTTTGTTCAGTTTCGCAGGACTATTGTTGCTTGGTCGCAGGCAGAGAAAAGCACAACAGGAGATCAACAGTTGAACAGGCATTATAATACATCAACAACACAAATAGGTCAATTTTAATCGTGCACAGTGTTCTTAAGGATAGGACTTTGGAGTGTCACAGATGTCCAGCCAGGACTTTCAAATCAGTGACATGCTACAAGCGGTATTAGTTATTTCCCTCCTATCACAAACTTGGAGTGGCCTTGTTGCTTCCTTTGTTTGTTCTGTGGTTTTCATGTAATCTTTAACAGTTACCACCCAAATCAAAGGTGCAGTATGCACTGGTGTCACAGTGCTTTTTTCAGACTTATTGTTCATGTTAATGCGGTATACCCATGTCTTTCTGTGGCTCATATGTTCATTTCTTACTTTGCAGTAAGGTGCAGTATTGTTCGGCACCAATGCAGTGAATGCTTTAAAGGATATTTGCAAGCTTTCGTGTAGCCCACAGAGATTTTCTCCTGTTCTAATGAAACTGACCTAACAAGGTATGACGCTCCTTTTTACTGTACTTTTTAGAAAGCATTCTGTTTTGTTTCACATGAGTGTTTCAAGCTGCCTTGTAGGTCTGGTACTTGCTCGTAAAAGTGTTTCCTTCTGTCTAAGAGCTTCAAACATCACTGAATTCTTCTGCCCTTTAAGTTAAACCTGCTACCTTAGGCTGACTGCTCATGAGCATCACTGATTATTCAATACTAGCTGTAGCTACTTCACAATACACATCCCTATTTTTCTTTACTGGAAGGTTTTTATAAAGAACAAAAAAAGAAAATAGCTACAAGAATAGGTAAGTTGGCATTTACAGCATGGCAGCTTTTTAGGTGGGTCAGAAATACCCACTAGATATTTCTAGGTAGACGGTCTTAGATTAAGATAGGCAGGGAAAGCCTGGGGGCTGCAAGCCATTTGGTCTTTAGACACTGGCAACATGGCAGCATGTCCTCTCTCTTCATTTGTGATATTGCTGTACAATAAATCAAGGCAACCGCTGAGGCCTGGAGTGCAACATCAGTGTTTTAGAGAATCTCTATTGTTTACAGATACGTTTTTTTGGGCCTCATTTGACCTTATGTTGCCTACCGCTGAAATAATATTGCTAACACCTTCAAATCTAAGACAGTTTTTCTCTCTCTAAAAAATTGTTGTGTGTCCCATTATTTTATTAAACAAGCAGATGTCCCTGCTGGAGGTGTCTATGGGCTTTATGTGACAGTAAGAGGGCTTGTGACATTGATGCAGGTGTTGTTCAGAGGATGCAGTGACGTGGCTGTTGTGTTTGACTGTGGGGTAAAGGGAGAGAGCACAGTGGCAATTCAGACATCTTGATTTACTCACTCATGCTGACCTTCACCTATGGTCAGAAATAAGATTAGGGATGAAAGCAACAAAAAATAGTAGCTTGCATCACTTTTCGTGAGTTTACCGACCCTGCTGGACCTTGGAGTTGAGAAGACAATTCATTCTGTATTGAGAAATTGGAAGTGATTCAGGCATGTGGAGAGGATGCTGCCTCTGAGATTCCTTTTGAAGGTTACCAGGGAACAGCTGACTGAAGGGAGACCTAGGTGCAAACCTGCGACTCAGTGGAAGGGCCACATGTTAAAATTGGACTGGGGGCATCTGAAGATCCCCCAGAAACAGCTGTAAAAACCAGCTGTTGAAATGGATCTAGTGACACTATCTGCACCTGGAGTGGAGAGAAAATGGAAAAATTAATTGATGTTATATGGATAGTATTTTTTTGACAATGCCTGGCTGTGTGTGTATTTGTGTCTGATTGTCTCTGTGTGCAGCAGTGAGATGAAAAGGCCCTTTGATCTGAATTATTTTGAGGTTTCCTCATTTGATTGAAGCTATTTTCAAAAATTTAATTTAGGCTATTCTTTGATCAAGGTTTAGTTTCTGACATTGTCTGATTGAGTTTTAACCATTTGTATATTCTTTGATCTAAGTAATCTCTGTGCCTCTGTAGGAATCGAACACGCATGAAAGATGATGGTGATTGTGTAAAAAATGAAGATAAAACACAGGGTCATGCCAGTAGCCCCATTATGTGTTTCCTGCAGTTTGCGCTTTTGTCTGATGCAACAATAGCATCCAAAATACAAATGGATTTGTCCAGGGCAAAAGATAAGTATATGCATATGTAAAGGCTGTATTGCAATTTGTGTCTTTGACAAAAATAACCATGACACATTGAAAGATTTTTTTTCTTTTTTTGAAAGAAAGAAGAAAAAAGAAAAAAGAAAAAAAGCACATCCACAGCAATAACAATAGCCACAGTCAATAAAGTAAAATACAAAGCAGTTCTGCTTCAGAGAATACAAAAGTAAAACACACACACACACACACACACACACACACACATTTATTGCTTCAAATGTCTGGATTAGTGTGGTCACCCTCATGGCTGAAAGTAGGCAAGACACTGGTGTAGGATATTTGCATATGAGGGAAAATGTAGTTGACAGAAAAAATGGCTCATTTCTGCTTTGGATTTGTGTCTGTTTATCTGTAAGCCTTCTATCCTAAACATAGACGAGTCTTAACAGTCAAGCAGTTGTGCTCACAAATCTCCCCCTCTGTTATGTGGGGTTAATTGTTTATGCCTGCGTTCATTCCCTTGCTTGTCTCTGGAAACCGCTTTTCTTTGCATCCGTTTCCAGCTGTAGGTTTAGCTGACTGTGCTGCTGAAAGTGAGAAATAAGCATTGATATTAAGGCCAGATGTCAGCCTGCCTACATCAGTGATTTTGCTAACCAAGTGTTGTAATCACTGTTTTACCCAGCAGAGGGCCTCAATGTAGCATAACATGCTCCATGAAGTACACCCAGTTTTTAAATTCTAACATGACAGTGAAAGAGAGGATGTCATTTGACATTTAGTTCAATGGAGAGTCTTATTCATTTCAGATGTGATATTTTATTTTAAAGATTTTGTGCATTATTTAAACAGTTTAGTGAACTTTCAATTTTTTTTGTGGTTGCACATCTTTGGTAAACTGAAACCATTTCTCCCAAAGTTGTAATGAAGTCAATTCCAGCACTTCTGTTATTGGACTTATATTGTTATATTTGACATATTTTGTACTGTTCTGTAGATATTTGGTGTAACTAATGATTAGAGCCATTGGAGGGCAGTGTTGCATCTAACATCTCTGTGGACATTGCATTTACAAAAAGAAACTTTACAATGTTAAAAAAATATACTTTTATTACAGAGTGCGTCCAAAATGAACGTGAGATGAGGGGTTTACAGAACTTGTGAGACCATGTTGTGCACATTTTCTGTTTTCCTTTTTCTCGCCCTCGCCCCCACTTTGTGTGCTTGTTGCATCAATCTAGGTAAGTGGCACTTAAGTGCATAGAAAATAAAAGCCTTGCCTATGCCAAGAGTAGAGTAGGAGGATGTTTACCTGTCTTACTGTTTACTGCTTCTCACACAACTTCTACCCTGTGGGCTCTGTGCATGTGACCCATGCAACTGCAGTTTTCATTTAATCTTTTTCGCAGGTCTGTGTGGTTTGTGACCACTTTATAACTCTACACCTAACACGTGCAGCTGTTGGTCAGAGGGCTGTAACCAGGAGGGAGCTGCAGCTGAAAGAATTACAACAGATTTACATGAAGCTTCTTTTTATGAAACAATATCATCCCTCCACCGTAATCATACATAATCTGGACCTGACTACTTGGTCGTAGGCGTGCTGAGCTGTGAGGAAAGAGGATCTAAACCCCTGACAGAACTAGCTTGTTGTTCTTTTTCTCAGAGGGTTTGAGCAATGCAGCTGCACCTATTAAAAACAACAGGACTTAAGAGAAGACACTCCCTTTAAAAGTGATAAAAATGTGGCTTCTTGCTCTGATGAGTCAGTCTCAGAAATATCGTCCTTCAAATTCAAAGCTTTACAAATGAACTCCATAGTATAGCTTTACAATTAGACTTTGTTGATCTGAATGAGAAATATGAGGGTAGATGACAAGAGGAAAACGTGAACGTGCCAAACTCCCGTTGGATTGAGTCACTAACTCAGTTGACTGCCCAGCACTGAGAGCTGTCCTCAATTTGTCAGCTGTGCCTTTCCCTGTACACGGTCTTGTTTTAGAGTGGCATTGATTGCCCCCATTTCAAATACGGATTAACAGGGTGTTATAATAGAATGTCAAATCAGGATGTGGGAAAGTTAGTGTAGACAGTTTGGGATGCACGTAGGCCCTGTGCTTTTATTTTATTTATTAGCAATACTCACACGTGTATCTGCACCTTGAATAAAAAAATAGCTTATAGGTACAAACTGGCAACTGAAGTGCTTATGAGGTACAGCTACACTGTATCCCTGCACTATTTTTGAAAAATTTTGACAAACAGAGATAGTCAAATATCTCAAGTGCCGTTGCAACTGCCTGAACATACTGTTTGTTTACTGTAAAAAACTAAATATAGATGACTCCCTGTTAGTGTGGAGCAACCACCATGTCCTGTGTCAGTGTGGTTTTCAGGTTCACCACTGCTCTGTGTGCATCTGTTGACTTGGAATAGGCTTGCTGACGAGACAACAATCAGGTTGGAGTTTTGAAAGTGCAGCCAATCCATTTCTTCTTGGATTTAGTATTCAGTGTGACATCTGTTTGTTTTGTCTGCACAGAAGTTTGCATTTCTGTGAGGTTTCGTGTCTGTACAGAACTTCTGTAGTCTGTAAAGTTTTATCAATCACTAATCTTTTGCAGTGCCATTTTCCTAGTTTATTTAATACATTTTTCATGCACCCTACATAGTACATGCACAGCAAAAGCTAACAATCAAATAGGAAATGAAAAAGAAGGCTGTAGAACTGATTAGGTTACTTAATGTGCTGTTTATCAAGACTTCACATGACTGAAGCTGTAGGCAAGAAAGTGTTTTCCACAGTGTGTTTAGTCATCTACTGTTTGCTTTCCTGCAGCCTACAGATGATGATATTAGACAGTCTACAGCATATGATGAGAGCTTGCTGCCAAAGAGCTCATCTGGATTTAAAAAAAGGCCTGAAAAATAATGATTGTAATCAACAAATGAACATGTAATTGTAAGGCAACACTCATGTTGCAGTAAATATTATCCTGCATGATTACAAGCGAAGTGTCTTTTGGGTGATTGTGTGTAAACACAATCAGTGTTTACTCCAGAAGTCATACACTCACATTTATGTGAACTCCCCTTGTCTCTTACTTTTCTCTCTCTCTCTGTCTCTCAATGTATCTTGCACTGTCAGTCTCATGGCTGACCTACTTCCGGTGGTCATCTTTTTTATAATCAGTTGGATGGATGTCTGAGCCAGGCAGTGCTGCCCCATCTCTCTGCTCACGCTAGCAGCTATCTTTGCCTGGGGACTAGAGGAACTAGAGCTTAACAGATCCTGTATTGCGTTTCATTACAGTGTCGGTTAACTGCTGCCATTTTCTCAATCTCTCTATCGATGTGGAATTAAAGTTTTCTTTTCCTTTAGCTTCAATTGTGGTTGTGACTTTTCTCTCCATGTCCATATCTTTGCATGTTAAAGCTCCGGATGATAGACGGATCAATGACGGTCATCACCAGGGGTAGCATTATTTGTTTGTGGCTGTGGTTGATGAGATTGGATTTGCTCATATATTGAGGGCACACACTCTCTGTCAGATTGACACACGCACACACACACACACACACACACACACACACACACACACACACACACACACACACACACACAGAAAACAAACTGTCAAGCAGTTTATAGTTTTTATCAGAAG
>JAVQJL010053980.1:0-17522 GCA_036024295.1 Nannoperca obscura | reverse complement strand
TCTCTCTCTCTCTCTCTCTCTCTCTCTCTCTCTCTCTCTCTCTCTCTCTCTCACACACACACACACACACACACACACAGACATTATGTCAGTTTTCACTGGCCAGTACACGCGGACATGGCATCTGAGCACAGAAACAGTTCCAGACAGCAGTTTGAAAAACAGATAGTATGTCAATACACACCGTGGAACAACTGTAGTCACTCACACAGGTTTGTGACTTTACAATTTCAAATGGGAGGACGTGACTAAATCACACCTTGCAGTTAACATTCACAAGAGTTTTGGTGTGTCATAGAAAAACACAGAAAATGAATATTTTTAGCTGCTGCTTATACAATGGTTACAGGGCTTAAGTCATGTAGAAAGCCCTAAAATTAAACATTTAGGCTAGAAGTAATAGAAAAATACATGAGCTAAAATGCTTAGTGTCTTGTGCATGAGTGGGGTGATTGTGAATTAATAGACAAATACAGTACATGAAATAAAAAAAAAGCTTTATCATTCTTACGAGCCAATTTGTACTGTTAACAAGTAAGAACTTCCGACCTCAAACAATAATACTCGTATAAAAATGCACGGACAAAGGGGAATATTTTTTGAAAGCACTTAGGGCAGCACATTAAACTGTGACAAGTTGTCCCACTGTAGATTCTAATCTTGACATAAATTACATTAAGAGTAGGGTGTGTACAGAAGCGTAGCATTAAGTCTAAATTGGCTGCCTTTGAAGTTTTAACTATTATCAGCTGTAGACAATACGCCATTTATAAACACAATAGACAAGGCAACCTGTATGACTGTTCCAACGCTGTTACTGCTATGATACATTTATTTGAAAAATGATTATATAGACAAAAACAACAGTGAAACATTGTACATTGTTATGCACAATAATTAACTAAATATTAGGGATAAAGTCTTAACAATGCCTCGATCGAGATATGATTCATGCAGTGGGTAGACAAAATAATGTCTCATGAAATAGGACTTTTAAGTAACTAAACCATGATGGAAAACACTGCAACAAAGGTGGGTTATCTAAAGCTGCAAGCAAGCAGCCAGTATTTGTCTGCCATAATAT
Organism: Nannoperca obscura; assembly: GCA_036024295.1. Lineage (NCBI taxonomy): Eukaryota > Metazoa > Chordata > Actinopteri > Centrarchiformes > Percichthyidae > Nannoperca > Nannoperca obscura. The sequence continues at coordinate 16,438 of JAVQJL010053980.1, read as the reverse complement.
AGTATATACGTTCGGCACATTCTTACTTATTGGTTTTAACTTGTGCCTGCATTCCCTCTTTGTCACTGAATTTGCAGTTTTTCTGTTTGGTGAATGTAGTCTTTATTCTTTATTACTGTGCCTGTAGCATTGGCACAAATGAAGGCCGACTAATAATAACATATTGATTTGCTTATTGCAAATATATTGATGCATGTCGGCTGATAAGCAACAAGAAATGTCAGTACAGAACAAAGATAAGTTTGAAGTTGTTTAAAATATTAGAATATTTTGTCAACCAGAGAGGACTGACATGTTTATTTTTAATTGTCTAGATCGGTACATATTTTGGTCACAATTCTTTTGACAAACTAATTAGAGGGATCCTTATCAAGTTTGTTTGCGTACAAAAGTATATTGGCGAATATATCTATATCCGATTCTTTTTTACTTTGAACTATTTATCTTATCAGCCTCAGAAAATCTTTTTCATGAACTATCTTATTCTAAGCTACCTGGAAGAGTGTGTCAAATACAGAAAAAAAAATCTGAATCATAGGTCTGGATTTGCGTCACTGTGTAGATCTTGCCACCACAGACCATGTCTGTAACATTTCTCAGTGTTGCGAAGTTCTGAATGGAAAGACGTCGTAAAGTCTGACCAAATGACTGAACAGGTTTCTTTCCCTCTCTTAAAACCAGGATGGACTTTGGTTTGTGGTCTCACTAAATATCATTTTAAACATAGAGGATGAAAAATAAAAATCATTATGGTGAATTGTGGTTTGGAATAGGTCTATCAAAATACGTTACAAAAACCATAGGGTTATTTACTATAATATATATAAATATAAAAAAATCGAAATGCCATAATGGTTTAAGTCACAATTTCACACAGGTCTCACCTGTTTGAGTTCCTGGGCCTCAGCCTGACTGACAGATGGCTGGAGGACATGCACCTGCAACTGGGACAGATCTCCAGCTGGGACCTCCAGCGGGAGCTCTGTCTCTTGGCACCTCTGCAGAGAACCTGACTCCATGGGTGGAGATGGTGAAAAAGTGCAGAGTGCATATGTTGTTTATGAGGAAACCAGACAGTAAACTCAAATTGCAGCAACTGAGGCAATCAGGGTGAAGTGACTCATCAAAACACATTTCTGTCAAAGAGAGACACCAATAACCATGTCCAAGTCATGTGGATGAAATGTTTTTACATGTGGCTACACACCTATAAATATAGAGGTGGAAACATACTGCCACACAGTGGTCAATTTGATCCTAGACATGGAAACAGTGAAATAACTGAGAATTTCCATATATCATCTGTAGCTTACCTTCATTCAAGTTCAGCCCCTCTCTGTCACACGGAGATGAAACTGGAGTTGCCTTGAAAGCAGTGTATTCACTAGTGAACTCAACCTTTTTTTTGTACTGCATCTCCAACACTGACATTGCCTCTGGCATCTTGGCAGACAGGAACCTGAAGCATATATCTGGCTTCCCAATAAACCTCTGTCTAACAGTGATCTCATAAGGACTGTGCACTCTGATTTCGTCAATTTCATTTCGTTCGAAGCGGTGTAGGAGTTGGCAGTTTGTGTCTCGCACCTCCAGTGAGGACACAAGCACCAACAAGCATCCGGGTTTTAAGTCAGAGTCCCCGCCTTTGGTGACTACAGCTGGTATGCTTGTGATGACCTTATTTCTACTGGAGCCTCTGCTAGCGGCAGCGGCAGCAGCTGCAGCTCTAGCAGCGTCCTCAGCCTTGGCCTCCTGCTGAGTCTTCCAGGGGAGTTTACCAAAAGGCCACCAAGAGGGAGACTCCAGCTCTAACAAAAGTCTGCAACCGAGTACAAAGGGAAAACAAGAATTCATGAGTGCATGACTGTTTTTGCATTGCATCTACTTTGTTATACCAGTCAACAGTATAAGAATATATTAAAAAGTGCGTAATATCATATAGTAAGAAAATATTTTGATTATTACTTATCAGCCACGCCCAGATCGGAGTCAATCTTCTCCAGCCCCTGCATCATATTGTCAAACTGCTCCCCTTGTTGGCTGATGACTATGCCAGTGTCCTCCAGTCTTCTCTGGGCTCCTGCCACCAGGTTGATCAGCTTTCTGCCTTTAGAGGGTTGACATTCAGCTCCCTGGGCATCTGAGCTGGGGGAGAGAAGGCGTTCTCTCCAGAAATGCTCTAACACATTATAAACCACCACCCTGTTGGGCTTAAGGGAGCCAAACCAGTGTTTTACGTTGCCCTCTTCGAGCACTGTGAGTGTGCTGAAGATGAAGCTGGACGACTCCATCTTGATCTCCATGATCCTGGAGAGGCGGAAGCTGGCAAGACTCTCCTTTCTCTGGTTAGAGACGAAGCGCACCATGGTCCTAGTGAGAGACAGGGTGCCGCTTTCCCACCGCTTCTCACTGTTGATGTAATAGGAGCCAGGCCAGCTGTGGATAGGGACGTCCCGGCTCATTTTGGAAGGAGATACACTGATTCACCTAGAAAGATATATAAGCTTCAATATTACATAATGTACTATACACATGTACATACTGTTTCTACAATAACATCATAACGTCGTACTGGGCTCTGTCCTGATAGTGAACATACTTTCTTCAGAGTGTAATAAGGGATCCGTGCAGCAGATGAGCTTAGCTGAGGCGTTCACACTGGCAGCTTCAGCTGTGTAGGAGCGACCTTTCTAGCCAACTGACCACATTACGAGTGCGTCATTATAGTGTTATGAACCCTCTTAACGTGTATCACTTCCTCCGAGTAAAATGATGTCCGTCCTCACACAGCATCAATCGTTAATCGGCAACATTATCTTGTTGGGCATTACGTTACCCCATACTCCTTAGTATGTTTATTACGGAAGTGACGTCACACACACAAGTACGGCTGTATTTACTGTCCGACTTGAAAACTCTGCTGTCAGACAATGCTATCACGGCAAAGTTTTTGTGAAAAAAATAATTACGGCGGTTTCTGAATTAGCTTAGATAACATGTAGCATTAGTATTCAATAAATGTAAACGTTAATATAGGAAACGGTGACAGTAAATAAACAACAACTGTATTATATGTGCGTCGTTCAGAAACCATAACCTACAGTCTTCAGGATGGATTCATATGCAGCGACCTGTTGTCAAATTAGAAAAAGATATTTAGCATAATGGTGTTTTTCTTTTGTCTAATCTATTAAGTTTGACGGGAAAACTGAAAAGACGTGCGCTATGTAATGTCAAACCAATTAACCCGCTAGCTTTTCCTTACCGTTGATCTTTTTTGCTGTTCAAACGTTGACAGCTAAGCTAGCTAACTGGCTAGCCGAGGTCTTGTTTACCATTATGGACAGGGAGGCATACCGTAACTGCTGCAGCCTGGTCAAAATACCAAGACAGTCGTATGAACAGTTTTGGTCCTCACATTTTGTAGATTATATCGACAAGGAACTAAGCTATTCTAAGTTTTTCAAGAAATACTTGCTTCCCAATCACCCATGTATGTTTTCAAGAAGGTTTACAGAGGACTGGAAGTGTAGAAAACAGTGGGTGTCTGAGGACGGGAAGCCCAATTTCCAGAAACTGCTGCAAGAGTTTGGTAAATAATCCTGTTATTAATGCGTTAACTAACTAATATACATCGCTATGTAGCTGCTGCAATGACTGGTGTCATGCAGTGTAAGCTAATTTATTTGTTCTTCATCACAGATGAGACTCCTGTTCCGGTTGCAAACTGCAATGCAAAGGAGTACAATGCGAACCCCAAACAGGTTATGCCTTTCAAAGAATTTATTCACTACTGGAAGGAGTACATCCAAAATGGCCACTCATCACCTAAAGGGTGTCTCTATCTTAAAGACTGGCACGTGTCAAGGTACCAATTTATATATTGATTGAACCAGCCTTTTTTTCATACAGCATAGTTTACAAAATATGTAACCATATATTATATTGTTGTTATACAGGGACTTTCCAGAACATAATGCTTACACCACACCAGTCTTCTTTTCTTCGGACTGGCTTAATGAATACTGGGATACACTTGAAGTGGATGACTACCGGTTTGTCTACATGGGACCCAAAGGCTCATGGTGTGAACATTTTTACTTAATGTTAGCAAAAAAGCACATCTTTTTCTTTGCCATGTAAAAAAGTCATCTTAATATCTTATGTTTTTTTTATCGATTTTTTGTACAATCGTATACGCTTTCTCGCCCTCAGGACCCCGTTCCACGCTGATGTGTTCCGCTCCTACAGTTGGTCTGCAAACATCTGTGGCAGGAAGAAGTGGCTCCTGTATCCCCCAGGTCAGGAGGAGTTTTTACGAGACACTCATGGCAACCTCCCTTATGATGTAACGTCAGCTGAAATTCGAGACAGAGGCCTTTTTCCACACTCTGAAGAAGGCTGTCAGCCTCTTGAAATTATTCAAGAGGCAGGCGAAATCATTTTTGTGCCCAGTGGCTGGCACCATCAAGTTTATAATCTGGTAAGAACTGTAAAGGCAACACAATTGAAGCAGTTGAGTGAAATCAGCTACCAAATGGCACATTATGGTCGGTTATCTAATTGTGACGGGAATTCTCTCTCTTTAATGTTTGCCTTACAGGAGGACACCATCTCTATTAATCACAACTGGCTGAATGGCTGCAACATAGACATCATGTGGCAGTTCCTTCAGAATGAGCTAGCGTCGGTTCAAAAAGAGATAAACGAGTGGAGAAACACGATGGACTCGTGGCATCAGCACTGCCAGGTACTCCCGGGATAGGACTGTTCAACCTGCATGCTTTCTAGAAACGTGCTGCCACCGTGAATGTTATGCAATATCATATTTAAAGTCATTGTTGTTTAATTTTAAGGTCATCATGAAGGCCTGCTCTGGTATCAACTACGCGGAATTTGCCTCGTTCCTGAAAATCATTGCTGACAACCGAATGGCCTTCCTGAATGCTTGTTCCTCTGGGGATTCCTCCGAATACCCACGGCATCTCTCGGAGACCCTCACCACACTTGGACCCTACCATGCTGCCTTTGACCTACAAAGAGTGGCTCACATAATTGAATGCCTTCTCTGCAATGAAGACTTTAAGCGGCTCGATCATTCCGCTTTGACTTTGCAGCCAGAAACCATTTTGCAGCAAATTCGGGACACCATACAATCCACAAGGGGGCAGCATCTCCTATATCAGGAATAACGTGTTCAGCTGTGTCTCAGCACAGCTTCAATGAAAAGTGCCAATTTGTAAGGTGCAAAACAAATGATAAAAAGGTGTTACTACACGTACTTCAGATAAATTGCAATCTCAAAAGTTGCTTGTCAATGTCTGAAGTTTGTTTTTGCACTGAAAGAAAAAAAAGGATAAATAAAAAAATGCACAAGTTGATTGAGTTTTCATATTGCTATTTTGCATATTTATTCAACAACCACCAATACCAAATGGTCGCTATATCCTGTAGTACAGAGCTGCATTTGATCTGTTGAATAGCATGATTCTGTGCTAAATAATACATTATAATTTAGTCAAAAGAACTCTAAAAAGGTACGTTTCATTGCCAACAAAACAAACACAAATATGGACTAGTGCCACACAGCTGTTGTAATGACAGTGTAACATACTGTACTTCGGGGGTTCTGTCTAAGAGAATCTTAGAGTCCGATGTGATGCATGTCACATTTGAGGGAACTATAAAACAACCTCTTCAGTTGTTTTTCACATCTTTAGGCCACCAGTCTGGCACAGAGGCCTCAAGTGTCACTGTGGTGTCATCAGAAGATTTGAGCGTCAACACCTCGTTGGCGTGAGCCATGCGGATTAGGCTCAGGCCCAGCTCTCCAACCCCAGCTCGGTGCTTCCCAGCTGGCTTGCCCGACTGCGTTTGCAGCGCAGCTCCTTCCTCAAGGTCCTGGACTGGAGCTGACAAGCGTACTGGCATCAGGCGTTTCCGAACCACCCCAGTGTGATGAGTCCTGGCTGTGAGCTCCTGTCCAATGTAACAGCCCTTGCTAAAGCTGATACCCTGCATGTAGACGAGATTTGACTCTAGCGGTAGTGCCACCCCAGGGGGAAGGTCCTTCACTCCCTCAGGAAGCCCTAGACAACAATGACAGCAAAGGAAACAAACAAAACATTGTTCAACGATGTCAAGAGCACATGTACATACAAATCCTTACTTCTTTCCCCGTTTCTCTTTTATTACAAATTGCATACATTCTAAAATACTAACTGGTCTTACCTATTGCATAGCGATGTCTGTAATACCTCTCTATGTCACCTTTCTGACATGATACAATGACATCCAAGGGGTCAACTTGATTGTCCAACACTAATCTCCAGCCCATTTCCTTAGTTCGAGGATCAGTCTCCCACACCAAAGCTTTGTCTGGAGAGGAGAGCTCCGGTGTACTGGCCTCTTGACCTGCGTTCTTGCGCTTTGGAAGCACCGCCCATACAGAGAGCTGTGGACAGGGGTTTACATCGACCTTTCTGCGGATCTTGTATACCTTCAAATGTCTCAAGATTGAGTCCTTAATCGTGCTGTCGCACTCCAGGAAAACGCCGTGACCTGCATCAGCATCTTTCATACTGAAAGGAAATACAGCAAGTTTAGTGTCTCGTAAAATAGAAAGTCCACTAATAAAAAATATACAATCAATTCAATCCAGGAGTTATTTTTTTGATCGTTTTACAGCATACTATTCTGTGACCTTGGGTGGAACTATGATGGGACATTCATAATGTCACCAAGGTCCATGAGCTAATAAAACTGATAAGGGTGTAAATTGGCCCGTGCAACAAAACCAACAGGATAGTAAGGAGGTGTCAATCAAACACAGTCTGTATTTACCATGAACCATAGATGTGTAGGGGCTTTATTATAGCAAACGACTGTTTCACTGTAACTGTTGTGCATATGACAAATATATGACTTAATATAACGTTCACGTTTTGTAACGTTTTGTAAGCTCACTTCCTTTATTTGGTGATGGCTATTTCCTTGCCTCTCCTTTCCTGTAGGTTTGGTGAGGACACACTTATCCAGAAGTAAAAAAAAAAAAAAAAAAGGAAAGACAGAACTAGAAACTCTTACATTTGAACAGTTCATACAATTTTTGTAGTAAATGTACAAAAGGTCCATCTTTTGCTAGTGAGCCTTTCTCCATTTCACTGACTTCAAAGGTGGATTGCTGTAGCTGAAAGGGACTTTGACAAGAACGCTTAAACTTAAGTCTGTACTGCCAAACTGTACACCAAACTATTCAGCCCTGACCTCTGCCACTAGGCTACCAGCAACTGCCTAACCAAGATAAGTCGGCCACACCCTCGCGTTTACTGAAAACGTGTACATGTGTTTAAACGGTATAATGAACTGTACCGTACCCGTACAACATGATGTCATATAGTGTTCTTCCTTGTACATTTAGCATATGCGAGTACATGGCATTGTGTCCAGGCTCCTCCAGCAGCCCCATGTCATTGGTTATAATCCCCTGAAGAAACGGGCTTGTGTCTTGTCCCTGGATTTTCAGTAAGGTCCTGTGAGGAAGGTGATAGCACAGACACTGTGCAGGGACGCCTCTACCGTTACCCGCCTCCTGGCTGTACCTCTTGACACGGATCCCTGGTGGAGCTGAAACACCGGAGAGAAACGTTACGCACAAATACTGACCGGTGTATTTTCTGGTGTAAAGGCCGAGACAGCCGGCGGACATGAACGGTCCCCTTGCGAAACACAACCCCCCCATGTTGTATCGTCATAAGAGTGTATAACGTGTAAAAATCAACTGACTACGCCGCCTGCTAACCACAGCGGACGGCTACATAACACAGGACTCCCGCAGCAAGAGCGCCATCTTGAAATCCCACAATGCATTGCTCGATAATATTGGAACGTGTGTGACGCTGTTTTGCTCCGGTTGCTCGCGTATGTGTGAGAGAAAAAACATCACCGTCTTCTACTTGTGTAAGGACTGTCTGTTACTTTACTTTTATCCATAAAAGTTACACCAAGCTCATGTCGTTTTAATGGATGCTTAAAAATAATCGACAATTCAACGATAAAAGATGGAGAAATGTGAAATGCAGGCATACCGTTATTATGAGAAAATTTTCGTCGTCGTGACAAACCAGTTTAAATTGTATTTTATGTATGGTTTTGGCATCCGCAGATATTCTCAATAATTATTTTCTTGTTATAACAAGATACGTACAAGATCTGTCATAGCAAGAATAAGCTTCGACAGAAGTGGTAAAACTTAAAAGTTTAAGAGAGACTGGGCTTTTGTTAAACTTACCATATATTGTGTTGAGTACTAAGATTAATTTTGAAATGCATTGAGTTATACAGAAGAGAGCACCACTTTAAGAGGTAGCATACTTTCTTATTGATCACCTGGAGTTACTGCATGGATACAAATCCTATTACATTATCAGCACAAGTTTTTATTGGATATTTTACTCAAGGGATTTATGTAAGCAGTAACAAAACTGAAAAAGAATATGTATTGCTATATAACAAACCATGACATCTTGGATAACCATGGCCCTGCTTGAACTGTAATACTTAATCACCTCTGTAATCAATATAGTGTTAGGAATACAATTTAATTCACTCAACTGATTTTGAATATGAACTGTTAATTTTCTCTTATAAAATGCTGAACAATCATCGTATGTAATGTAACATGCCTCCCGCTAAAGCTCTATAAATATTTGCTGCTCAGTAAAACTCATTAACAGATGGGAAAATACTGAAAAGAATTAGCATACACACATTTGTAGGCTAGTAACCTGACAATGTGTAACTCATTACCAGGTAAAAGATTTATACACAACTGATGGAAAATAGGCAATAAACGGCTGTTGCGTGACGTGAAAGCGCACCAAATGGTTTCTTCCACGATAGGCATGGATATTCTATCCTCTATCCTGTATGAATAAATATAAAACATACCAATGAAACTGAACTGGCTTGGACAAACATCCATTGTTCTTTCTGTTAACGATTTGTTGATCAGCACCAGGTGTGGAGTGCCACTTGCGAACCACACCTATATTGGCATGTAGATTGTGGAAATCAAATATATATATATATATTTGTGAGTATAGTGATTCTTTTTCAGGTGGAGTTTTGTCGAGTGGTGATAGATTTTGCTGTTGTATACAATGAGCTATTCCAGTGTACTGTATGTTCTAAGCGACAGTTCACAGCTTGTGCTAATTATATCATAATTAGTGGATGGAAAAATGGGTACACCCTATGCCTTGTTTTAATTATAAAAGTAAGTAACTATGTTTTTTTTATGGCTGCAGCTGATTCTGGAAAATATCTGCTTTTCCCTTTTTTATGGTATTTCCCCATATTTAAGATAATAAAATGTAGTGGGATTTCTTGGGTTGTAAAAAACGATATGCCCCTCCTGCACCAACACTCTTCTCATTACAGGTTTACTGCCCCATACATTTAAAAAATGATTCTAAGAGTACAACACACAAATCTAGTGTGGTCAGTAACAGAAGAATCTCAACATGTCTAATCCCAAGCATGAAATAAAATGTAATCAGTTGAAGAAGTTGAGTGATGGTCTATATTAGAATGGCTTCATTTTGTTCTTGCAAAATATGAAACTTTCTTGCTATAACAACATACTTGTCTTGTTGTAACAATAAAAAACGTTATCCCAAGCTTCTAAATTTGAATTAGACTTCATTTCATTTTCCAGTTTCAAAACCATACCATTGCTGTTAGTGTGATAAAGCAAGAAATCAGAGGTTTCAAATAAGTTTATTTCTTCATGAAAACAATACTAGAACAGTCTTTAAAAGTTTGAGGCACTTTGAAGTATGACAACAGAGAAGGCAGGATTAAATATTACTCTGAAACCAATTCTAGAAACGTACTGCTTCAATGACAGAAAAACCTAACATGCCTAAATATAAGATAAATGTCAAGCTAATTGAATAGCAAAGGATGGGGGTTCTACTGTAGCCTATGTGTATACTGTATGTTCCCAGTTGTAAAGCATGCATCATCTGCTTCAGATTGCAGAAAATCAGTATTTAGTTAAGAAAATAATCAGATTTTCTACTCGCTTACCTCTTCCCCTTCAAATGTGACACTGCAAGGCTTTGGAAAATATAGAATAGATAAAGGCTTTGCACGCAACGACTGAAGATCATCACACTGAGCAGATGTTTACCAGAAGAGCCTACAGTGACACAGCCCTGTTTCATTATCTTCATCAAAATATTTCACATTTAATCTGCTTCCAGCAACACTCATTCGTACTACATCCAAAAATACTCCCCCAAATATTAAACATGCATCTTTCCAACAACAATCATGTTCTCCAGAAATGAGTCATTGTGCATTTATACAGTGTGGGGTTTTTTGTTTTTTTCCCACTGCATTTTCAAATTTGGATTGAGGGTACAATCACACACTTCCAAAGTAAAATGTCTTCAAATTAATCCAGTTCAGCGGCAGTCAAGGGTAGATCAGATAAATAACTTGAAGCAGTCTGTTTATACTTTGACATTTTAGCTGGAATTAGAGATGTTTAACTAAGTAAACACATGTTAACCATGTTCCAAAGCTATAGCAAGCACAAAAGACACACTACAGTAACAAAGAAGATTCATGATACTGGATTTGATCATTTGTTCATGTGTGTTTTCTTTTTTATTTCCAAAAATCTGTGTACTGTGCTCGTTCAGCTAGTGTGATTGAAATTCTCAATTGTTATTGTCCAAAGTCGCATCTCTCACAAGCACACACACCCTCCAGCTGTGTCACAGTGCAGTCCCGGATTGCTAAAAGTTTTTACTGTTAATTTTCTAAATTAGATTTATCTCTAGATCCAGACAGAGGTCTTTCCATTTTTTACAATGGTGGCAGCTTTCTCTGTGGCAGATTTTGGCCTTGCTCCTTGTTTCTCCTGAACTGTATTGACTCTATTTTGCTCTGCCATAGTGCCCCCAGAAACAGGACTACTGGTTCTGGAGGTCTGCTGGTTGGTTTTGGTTTGATATGTTTGAAAGGCCATATCAAGCTGTTCCTGGGCAACCCTTAGGTGCCGGTGCAGACTTGCCAAATCAGAAGGGATGTTCTCATCTGGACTGGTGCACTGCTGCTCCTGGGCCACATTGGCCACGTTCTGCTCGTGGGTGATGAGACTGTTGGGGACCCTGCTAGGTTTGTCTGTCTTCATCACAAGGTTGTACCCCGGAGGGGAGGCTGGGATATTGCGAGAAAACGGGTAGACGTAGGACGTCCGTCGGCCCCGGTTTCTCTTCATGCGGAGCGTGTCCCGGAAAGTGCCAACTCCCAAGTGAAGCATCTCACACACATTTAGCACTAGACAAAGACAGCTTACTACATACATGATGAGGAGGAAGATTGTTTTCTCTGTGGGCCTGGAGATGAAACAGTCCACTCTGTGTGGACAGGGGACCCTGTTGCATACATATGAAGGACTAACTCGAAAACCATACAGGAGGTACTGTCCTGCAAGGAAAGCGATTTCAAAAATGGCTCGTGACATGAGCTGAAGAACATAGATTCTCATCAGGCCTTCTTGCATAATTCTTCGGCGGCCATCATGTTTTGGTGGGTCTTTGCTAGTGCTGCTCACTGGTTCAGGCTTGGCCTCCTGTACCTCCAGTGTATCCTCATAGATCATGGGCTCAGCGTCGTCATCTTCGTCCTCCTCTAAGACATCCTCCAGATGGTGGTTCTCTCTCCATCTGGAGTGAGGAGGAGGCTTTCTGCGGAGCCTGTGGTGCTTCCGGCGCTGCTCATCTGTACTTCGGGCTATCTTGTGTATGGCGTAACCCAAGTACATGATAGAAGGAGTGGAGATCATGATGATCTGGAAGACCCAGAAGCGGACGTGCGAGAGAGGGGCAAAGGCATCGTAGCATACGTTGTCACAACCAGGCTGCTTAGTGTTGCAGGTGAACTTGGTCTGCTCGTCCGAGTAGATGGACTCACCTCCAACCGCTGTGAGCACAATGCGGAAGATGATGAGCACAGTCAGCCACACTTTCCCCACGAAGGTAGAGTGGTTGTGGATCTCTTCCAGGAGACGAGTGAGAAAGCTCCAGCTCATGTTGCTCTAACAAGCTTTTCAACTAGAATCTGTAAAAAGAGAATAAATAATTGATTAAGGGATCACAATATTACATTCTAGTATTATGTTGTAAATGTATATTGTTCATACAGTCCTTTCTCAAATGCCTGTGCTGTTTGTGTGTGGTTGTCTAGTCAAAGAAAAGAAAATTAATAATTATAATATAAGACAAGCAAACCAGCAAATAATCACATTTAAAAGAGAGATCTGGATAATCTTTGGCCTTTTTTTATTACAAACACAATCACTGTTATTTTGTAATTCTTGGGTTATATTTGAAATCAATTAAATGATTCATATACAGATATAGAGATTTCTTTGGTTTGCAGCTGTAGGTAGGACTTTGTGTTGTAGATGAGACATTCAGTTTTAAGTGATTGCACAGCCACACACAAGACAATGGCTTGTGTTATTCATGTCAGTAAGTAGGGTGATGTCATTCAGTCACCCTATCTAAACACGCACCATGCAGGATCTGTAATATTCCATTCTAACAGATTGAAAGGGTTGAAATGTCGAAAAATATCAATGGGAACATTAAAACAAAAAGAGAAACACTTCATCAGCCACGCACAAACCCACCAGCAACAGCAATCATTTTGATTATAGCTGTGACCCAAGAACACGCTGAACACTACAAGAGGGTGACAGGCTGCAAACACAAAATGAAACGGACAGAGCTCTAAATGTATGAAAAGCCCATTCTGGTACAAGAGTGTGCTCCACTCTGAGTGCCACTTCAGAAAAATACTGTACTCTGTGTTTCAACATTTCATGCCAGGGGACACACAAACACACACAGTAACGCCGACGACATGAAACCTCACAGTGTTATACTCTCCTCGCAGTCAGAGTCACTACTGACTCTGTGAGGTGAATGAAGCTGAGATGAGGAGACAGCGTAACGCGTCTGACCCTTCATTCATGGGGCAGAGCTTCAGAGTTCATGTTGATCTCATGACTGCGGCACTGTGTTCCCTGGCGTGGGATGTGCCATCTCCCCTGCCATCTGACCGAACAGGAGAGGCTTGTTTCTCTGCCACAAGGCCTCCCCTCCAGATCCAGCACTACTGACGCTGGGGAGGGGTACAGCCACATGGAGACAGATGGCACCTATGGTGGGCAACTCATGTCTGCCCCAGGATGGCATGACAGGAGGGCCACTCACTGAGGATTTACACCAGAGTTTGAATGAATCTGTTGTGTATCATAGCATCAACATTATATCTTAAGTGTTTTTGAGATATCTGCCTGCTGTTGTTGTGTGTTGCAGCTTGTTATGTTGATTATTTGCTGCCTTGTCTGTCTGTAATTTCCGTTGATGTTGCCATTTTAACCAGGTCTCCTCTGAAAAGATATTTCTAATCTAAGTTTGACGTGCCTCCTAAATAAAGATTTGATTTTTTGATTTTACTGAAGATAAAGTGACACTTTCACATTAAGAGCAACAATGTAAATGGAAGTTAGCTAATGCATTTCTACTTTAGTGGGATAGTAAGTAAGATCACGTTTGGGTTCATGAATGTTTGCTTCATACGTGTCTGTTGAGATATCATACAAATCAATGTACTCCAAGTAATAGACATGTTTTCTTTATAATGTTTATAAAATTGGGAAAAAGAATGGCCATACATTTTAGGATTTAAATGTTTAAGAAAGACATCTTATTTTATCTTACAATATTAGCTACAGAGGTATGATAGTTACAGAAAATATTTTAAATTCCACAAAAAAAGAGCCATTTTCTATGAAGTTGTATTACAAATGGATATTCAGACTGTAAAATAGACTAACAGTATTTTGTTGACTTTAATACAGGTATAGTTAGAAAATACTGTAAGATTAAGACATGTTTTTTCAATCGTATGACCAGTAGGCGCAGGCCTAATATATTCTACATGATTAAACATCCATCATATTGTTGGATGAACATAAATGTAACAATAGCTTCTTAAAATATTGGTTTAATTGCTTTGCCTTTATAGCAGAATATTATTTTTTGAAAGATTACTGCAGTGGCATGAAATCAACTTTTCCGCAGGGTTAATTCAGACATAGGACCTCACACACAGCCCACAATTTCACTGTAACAAAATGTGCATTTACAATGATATGGCAGGACAGCTGAACAGGCACTATCACACAGTTTCTTTAGAGGAAAGTCAATAACTGAAACAACCCACCTGGAAAAGTTGCACATGCATTTCCCATCCTGAAGGTTTCCTCTGCCCTCTCTAGATATCCCCTGCACATTCTGATCCATAGAATACCACTCCCATCCTACTGTCATGGCCTTTTCCGTCTTAAAAACGAGAAACAATGAGCGGATCTTATTGGACTAGACTTTCTATTTATCCTGTTTTCCCACTCTGTGAAGAAGTGAGGTCTCGCCGCTGTGAATGCCTCACATTCTGGCTTGTGTCTGGTTTCTATTACACCAGCCTTCTGCCCAAGAAGGAAGTATAAAAAACAGAGAGGCAGAAAAAAATCCTCCTCTGGCAAGTGACCCTCATCCAAGGGTTCAGACTTGAGGATATCGTACTGCAGATTGAAATGAACACCCAGCTGAGGGAGCGTGTTAATCGCAACAAAGTCAACCTCCCAGTCAACCATTGCTCATGTGCAACATTTGCAACACAGATGATGAGGGTCTCTGCCTCTCTCTCTCTCTCTCTCTCTCTCTCTCTCTCTCTCTCTCTCTCTCTCTCTTTGCATCTCTCTCTACATCTCCATCTATCTATATATCTCAGCTTCTTGCATCTTAACGTCTTCACACCCCCCAACCACTTATACAGCAAAAGCAGTAGCTCAGAAAAAAAGGTGATAAATAGAGTCGTGGCATATTTCACACAGATTTGTAAAAATGCAAAAGGTCGTTAAAAATACCCACACCTCTTTCTCTCTCTCCCTCTCTGCACATCAACCACGGTGAATGCAGATTATCAACCTCTATATTATCTGTCAATTACATAACAGTTTACAGTGGGTGACAGTTATGAAAAAACAACTTTGGGGAGACAAAGACAGGGAGTTTGAGGACAGAAGTGTCACAGAGACATAAGCCACCTTGCCTCAGTGCAGATCCGCTAGAATGTAACCAGCAGGTACGCTCCGTCATATCCAGTGTCATAATATTTAGATCCTCAATCCAGGCAGATGGCCAGATAACAGAGCAGTGGATGGGTCGCACTGCTCACTCCAGCTACACGTCTTTTCCGATTTGATGTTTATACTTCCAGCTTTCACCTCGGCCTGTGGAGCTCAGGAGCACACGTTGTTACTTAAGGCATGTGATGGATTTTTTTCACATAACAGCAACAGCAGCTGTATGTGGACAGAAGTCTCCCTCTCACACACACACTTCATTAAATTTTTTTTAAAGTCTGAAATGACACGACAAAGTACAGATGAGGAGATGATTCATGCTAGATTAAGATCGGAAAGGAATTCCTGCATCTCTTTATTCTATGTGCCAGACCTTGCTGTCAAGTTTGGGAAGGGATCTAAACTCAACTACTTTTAATAAAGGACAGATAAACGGGTTAGTGTCTGGCTTGCATTAATGAAATGTGCCTGGTCATTGTCACATTGACCATATTATTATAACGTTACTTTCAAAAGGCCCTCAATAACCCATAGTTATGACCTGTATACAGCTATAAAGCGAAGAATAACGTTCAAGGCCACCATCAATTAGATCTGAGTTTTAACGCAGTTCCTTAAATGATAATGAACATTTCCTGTGTCTTAATGTTTTGTAAGAATATTAGACTGTCTTAAGTTAGTCAGAGAGCGAAGACACGTCAAGACTGAGACAAGCACATGAGAAGTCTTTGCATTCAGATCTTATTCTGTTTGAGTAGTTTGTGGTCTAAAAACTGCTAGCCATCTGGGCCTGCAGGACCCATGCACCAGAGGCCTCGCCTTCAAGGCTCCCCTCTCAGTCTGACCAAGGAGATGTGGCGTAGTGAGCACCCCTGGTGCAGCACTGAGGAAAAGAAGACAGGGGATGCTGCTGGAATAGAACATTTCGGGTTTGAACATGTGCTATCCCTAAGGGACAAATAAGCACGTGTTTTTAAGTTGCAGCGCATTCCTCTCCGTCCAAAATCTTCCCGTCATCCAAAAGACACAGATGGTCCAGTGAAGACGGTTGATAAGTGAATATTCAGCTAAAAGTCAATTAGAAATGATGTTCCTAGACAGTTGGTAGAACTTGCTGCCCATGGTTGAGATTTACAATTAACATTCACTGATATTCATTCACTTTAATATCTTTCATATTAATATACAGGTGTGTGTGTGTGTGTG
>JAVQJL010053979.1:0-20069 GCA_036024295.1 Nannoperca obscura | reverse complement strand
TTTGTACATTATCAAATACAATACATTCAAACTAGAAATATCATTCCACTATGGTATTGTGCAATATGCTATACTTATAGAAACAATTTGTCATTTAAGTGCTATTGTATTCCTGGAACATATGAGTCTTTAGTCTTTTCTTGAAAGTGGTCAGACAGGTAGATTGTCTGACGGATGCGGGAAGAGTGGAGAAGGTGGAGAAGAGCTTGCGTGGGTTGGACGTAGTCAGAACTGAAGAAGCCTTTCAGTTGAGAGGTGAAAACTCTTCAAAGATATCTACAGCAAGTCCATTTGCCTTTGACTTAGAACACCTAGATATCCTATACTCAGGATGACAGTTAGTTTGATGAGTTTGATGTGATGTGAAGTCCAAAATAAGAATCAGAGTTGTAATTGAAGTTCCAGACCTGCTGTACATTCTAGGGAACCCTGTGTCAAATTTAAAATGGTGCCCAAGTCTCTACACTACTCTAAAATGCAAAATTAACAATAACTTTAGTTCACTACTGCAGCTTACTCAACTAATATGAGTAATATGCCCCTATAACAGCTAATTATTTAATGTGACAAGCCAACTTCTTAAGTGCTTTAGTCAAACTGAAAGATGTATGACTGCTACGGGTGTCCAGTGCTCTGCAGAATTATTTTCTTTTAAAATGTGTGACATTAAGGGCTCTAATCTCCTGCACTGCAAAGAACTTTGATGGGTTGAAAACATGCCATTGATTAGTCTTCCCTCTGAATGAACATTTCATTTGCAGACTTGGGGTTTTCCGTTCTGAGTAGGCTGAAGCATAGTAAAAGGAGATTACCAGAGCTGTCAATGTAGAATATAGAAGAGCTGTGCTGCAAGGCATTTAAAAGGTTGGCATGCCAATTATACTGTACTACACACTGATATTAATGAAAGTACAGTGTTTTAGTACAGTATGGTAAATTATGGGGATTAGGGATGTTTTATTTAAGAAGGAATACAGGTAGTTGTTATGAGAGTAGAAACTGCTGGAGGACTGCTGTTACTGTTGCTATCTTACTGGTTATCTGATCAGCAGTGTGGGACAATCACAGTCGATACACCTGGGAGACCGACCAATGTTTTTATCAGCACCATCACTCATGTATGTGTGTATCTCAAAACTGGGGCCACACTCTGAGGTACATTCATAGGTAGCTTTTTGCAACATTTCTAGGCGGATCAGAGACTCAGACACAGAGAAAGACCGTACACAAGGTAAGATTCAAAAAGGCAAAATCTTTAGTTGGAAGTCATGGGATACCAGTCAAATAAGCAATAAAATCCAGGCAGGGAGTAGACAAAAATCTGAAATCCAGAGAACAAGGCAAAGTCCAAAATACCTAGAACACTACAAATGCTGGAAAGCGATGAACACACTAGCAGTGACAATGGGGGAGAATGTAATGGTGTCGACTGAAGGCATAATCAGGGGCAGGTGAGTGGATGCAGGAGTGTACAATCTGGAGTGGGAGAAACACGAGGCCAGGAACTGAAACAACAAGAAAGGTTAGTTTCCAAAATACAACAGGAAAAACAGACAAAGACCAATTTAGACTAGAAACAGGTCTAATCTCAACTTGGATTTTGTTTCATCCCTGCAGCCAAACTAATGAAGCAAAGCCTGTGGGCAGTCAACTCGATTCACCGCTGCACTCACATGCGATACTGTCAGGATATGTCTTCAGCATACCCTTTTTATCATGGAGGTGTACTCCGTTCACTCTTTTGTTGCCACACCACTCACATGAAAGCTATGTCATCTAAGATGTTTATATAGCATTTACCAAGTCCAACGTTCACCTGTAGGCTCTAGAGTCAAATATCGCATGCATGTAATAATCCATTCCATGTGAGTTGGCTGACAGAACATCCTAAGTATAAAACCCAATCTTGACTTCAAATTATAAAATATTGTAGAATGGTGATCTTTTACATTGTAGTAACAACAAATAATGAGAATGTGTGTATTATGAACATGTGTATATTATGAGTCTGTTATTGTGCTCATTAATTACAGATGTGGAGTTGGGATCAGCATCAATGTTCTATCGAGGCTGCAAGTCCAAAATCCCACAAGTGATGAACAACACAGAGGAGATTTTGCTTTTCTATCAGAACTGTGGATTACATGTGAAGTTTGTCTTAGAGTGATGATTGATTTTAATTTTAATTTTTTAAGGCAGTCTGTCCCTTAGATTTGATCATTGTTGTGTATAAGTGGAAATGCTGGTCTGATGTTGGCACTAGAGGAAAAGACAGGGATGAACAAAATCCATAGGATTCATCATCAAGGGATCTTGAATATAAAAAGCAATACTCATTTAACTTTAACCAAAGAATCGACGGAATCATCCTGTACTGACTGGGAATATCCACATGAAAGTCTGGCCAAGAGTTGTTAAGATATCTGGACCAAGTTAACTGTAACTAGCATTACAATAAAATCAGACACAGAATACCAATCAAAAATAGCCGTCATAAATTACCCATTTTAAAGCCAATCCCAAACCCTAAAATAGGCTGTAATAGCCAAAACAAAGCTGTTGGTTAGTTATACATGTGAACTGTGAAGCAGAATTTTAAGACACTAGCAAATATTTGTTGTGCCTGACCATGTCTTCTGTCTCCAGGTGTAATTTGAGAACTGTAAAGTAAGGTCTCTATAAAAGTGTTGTTGTGTACCAGATCACCAGCCCCGAGTTGAGCCATCAACAATAATAACAACATGGACAATGAGGAAAGCATTGACATGCTTTGCTTATATTCAGCTGACGTTGGGAGCAGAGATAAAGCTGTCACTGTGTGGGAGTCTTAATCAGACTCAGGGACCTTGAACTTTCTTTTTCTCACATTAGCTATTGTCCTTTCTACCGGACGAGGGGCAAAAAACTTTTAGCTGGTACAATTTGTCAGGCCAAGTTGGCTGGCCATTTAAATTGGTTGGACGTTGGGTCATATATCAGAGGTGACACCCAGAAAATAATAGCTGTGATTCATGCGACCAACTCTCTTCCCTCACATTCTCACTTTCTTTATCTCTGTTTATACGGCACTCGTCTCGTCTCCTTTCTCTCTGCTTACGCTCACTCAAGCTGCTCTACCCTTCCACTTGTTCTCATCCTCCCTCCCTTTAATGGCCGTAACAGAGATAGTGTGTCATTAAGAGAGTGAAGATAGGGCCTGCTTGATGAGATTGGGGGGTGGGGCGTTGGCTGATTGGCTGGCTGGATCTTCATGGAGACCGATTTTGCCTTTGAGATGAGTTACTCCTCTCTTGCATCTAAATAGCACAATCACCACACACACATACATATGGGTCCACCTGCACAGTAACTGAATTAACTAATTTATCCAAGGGCACATTCACATCTACCACATTTGTAGTTCAGTCACACTGACACACAGTGTTTACTCCTTAAACGTAGTTGCTTTAGGCCAAGTTAAACCATATAAACTTCCATCCAACTTCCATTTCTGCACATTATACTGCCAGCACAACTACCTCATCTGCAAAAAGCAGAGAGCCAAACTGAAGTCCCCAAACTGGACATTCTCAGTCCTTCAACTGTGCCTTGAGGTTCTGTCCATGAAGATCACAAACAGAATAGTCGACCAGCAAAGCCCAGTGCCACAGAGAACCTGCTTGACTTCTTGCCAAGAAGACACCCCAAGAGACACATCATTAGCTCTCTCCTAGTCTACCATGCTCATGTAGGCTGGATGGCTAAACTTGCAGGATCCCTCTAGATTCTAGAAGAGTGGAGAGCTGATCCACTGTTCCACAACCAGGACAGGAACCACAGTGTTCCATCAAAATCCAGTTCGTCAATCAGCCTGAGCCTGACTAAGAGTGACTTATCTGGATCAGCATCTTTGGAACAGAGCAACCTTGCCCAGAATATGGAGACCGGGGTCCCTTTCTGGAGCCAAACCTGGGAGTGGATCTCACCTGTGAGCACCTGGTAGCCAGGCCAGTAACCATCGGGCCTGCTTGTGCTTAGCCTGAAGAAACAACACAACATGTGGCCCCACTACATGCAATGATATGCTATAACCTTTTCTTTTTGCTTTTAACCTAAATTTTAGGTTAAACATTTTTTTAGGTTAAAAAACCTTATTATTTAGAACAACTAGACCTCACTTTTGGGAATATATTTCCCTGTAATTTAATGAATGTAGAGTCATTTTTCTGTCTTATGCTTGGAAAGCCGAGCTAAACTGACATACAGTGTGGACTGATGCCCATGTTCAGTTACAGTATGCTCAGCTGAATGGCTGACCGCCTACTTCACCTACCTGCTTCCATTAATTGTCACAGAATATTTGTTAGAGGTCAAATGTCTGTCTGACTCCCTCTCTCTTTGTCTCTCTATGTCTCTCACCCTGTGACAGGCTGGCTCCTAAGGCTTCATCAGAGCAGGGCAGTAGCAGTGACAAGAAGGAACGTCCAATGAGCACCATGAGCGAGGCGTCAAACTACACAGGTGGCTCCGACTACAGCACCTTCCCTGGCAGCCCAGCCACCACCGTCAACACCGCCACCTCCACTTCATCTACACGGGTCAGTCTCCATCCAAACATGGCGTAGATCTTTAGCATAGCTCTGGTTTAAGCAGTTTAATCTAGATCAGGACTGTTACTAACATTACATTTATAAAGCAGCATAAGCAGACAGAGGCATACTAAGGTGGATATGGCTGCCAGGCTAGCTTTAGTAGGTTATGTATTTTTCATAGTGGGGTTGTAAAAGAGGGGAGCTTGTTTATTTTATTTGGCCATGCTAGTTGCACGACACTAGTTCGTTTCACCACTTTGATCCAGACTGAAATCTTCATGTTCCCCTGAGGATGAATCCAAATGACTTTGCCACGAGTGCCACTAGCAGGTCAGACGACATCGATGCTGACTCACTGACCACGTGGAATGATGTGTTGTGTTCCTCACTGAAGAAGCTCCGTAAAAGTTCCGTGTCACTACCCGGACAAACGTAAAGTGCTCAAACTAAGATAGACATTTAATATTCTAATACAGATGTTAACAAGTTAGATTGTTTTTAGGTTCAAATGTACTCTTCTCTAGTCTAGAAAACACTAGATGTGTTCATTTGATTATAAAGTGTTGTATATTTACAGGGACTGTTAAAACCAAGCAGCTTATAAACATCACAGTGAATACATCATGGCAACAGCCCCTTCTGAAAGATCCTCTCATTTCAGGCTGGAGAGGTGGGAGTATGAAGCAGCCTTACTCAGCTGCATTAGCACCGAGAGTGTCATTTACATGGGTCACTGCACTTTTAGATTGAACAGTGTGTCTGTTTATGCTTAGTAAAGCTAACAAACACACAGGAAATAAATATGCATGGGTGCTTTCATGAATAAGTGATGCTTATACTATTACTGCTTCTGCTTACACTGACCAAAGAAAGTGTAGCACAGCATATCTTCATGTATTCATGAGACGTTATTATTTATGACTGAGCAGTACGAATCCTGCTCCTTACTTTGCCTGAGAACTCTTTAAAAAACAAATGATACACAGATTGCTTATAGAAGAAGATGCATTTTAGGAAAAAAGTGTCAGAACAGCTGAGAAGAAGTTGGTAACATCTGAGGATATTTTGCAGTGTAAATTATTAAACTGTGTGTTTTCCTTTGCCTAAAATGTCACACAGTGACAGAGTGCAGGCAAGTTCTATACAATACAAACCTTTGCCAACCTTTGATGATAGTGACAAGGATGTAGGTTTTAATCTTTTTCTCTTAATTAAATGTCACGACATGTTGACTATCACATGTGGGTGTAACGTTAGGGTATGTGGACACCCATTGCTGGGCCATATTGTGTAAATTTACATTTCTTCTATTGACCTCACTAAAAATATGGAAACATTTTGCAGTATATTTTAAATACATGGTCTCCCAATATAACTTACTGTATAAAGGGACCAAACATTTTTTTTCCTCTGAGGAGGATGATTGTGTCCAGAATATGTAATGGCAATCAATCTGTTACATTATACAGTGTCGTGTGGAAAGTCTGTGTACCAGAAATTACAATTGTATTCTTTTAATTTGCAACAACAAATATGTTTTGATTCAATGTATTGCTGCCTGAGTTATGTTTTTCATCAACATAATGAAGCTTTTTAATAGAGACAGAGATTTAAGTCCCACCCACACCGAAGGGCGAAAACAGTGAATCACTCTCTATTGACTTTGTATTGTGTGAAGGTTCCTCCTTGGCTAGCAAACAACCGAAACATAAAAAAGCTAAAAGCTGCTGTGTGTTGGGGTGCACTACCAAGAGGGTAAAGAACCCAGAACTAAGTTTTTATAAGCTGCCAAAAGAAAAAACTCAGGATCCTGACACTCAGTGTGACTGAGCTTTTAGTCAAATATCCAAATGTCAGTTTTAGGTTGACTATACTGCTGTAAGTTAAGTTAAAGCATTGTGACAATATGTAGCTTGTGTAGTGGAATGTGGCTAAATCAGAAAGTATTATGCAGTATTATGTTAGCAAGAGCCTCAGATAACTACAGTAACTTGGCTTGAGAAGGGACGCTGAGACAGACCCACAATATTGAGTTTGTCCATTTTTATTTTAAGGTGAGAGGCTTCCTGAAATCCAATGTTTTTAATTAGCTAAAGGCATTTTGTTAGCGTTTCAGCTCTTGGTTGCAGGTTGTTGCACTGATTGTTTCCCCTCCGGTTTTTAGAGCATGCCGTGTTGCACTCTGTCTCTGTGAAACTATTGTATCTGTCAATTTGCAAAATGTTTATTCTGAACATACTTGCAAAATGTTGACTGACACAAACAAAGCATTTGGTTAAGGTTAGTGAAAGATCCTGTAAAATGTCCAAAGTGACTTGAAGCATAAGGATGTTTACTTCTTAATACTGAACTCATTCCATATCCTTAACCTAGCATTTTAAGTCATTTTTATTTATATAGCCCAAAATCACAAATGTGTCTCAAATGCCTACAGCACGCTCCACCTTTAGACCCTCAAGCTTTAGTAGCCTCAACCTAACCCTAACCACATGCTGGAAATTTCTCCTAAAACTACATTTGGCATACAAACTTAGTTTCTACGAGACAGGGTTTGCCAACATGCACCAATGTAAACTTAGACCAAGGGTAAGCCCCTGTGTAATATTTGCAGTACATTTTGCTGCAGTCTGGTCATTAGCTTCTAGTATTACATTTTTTTAGGAGTTTTAATGAATGTAAACAGTAATCCACTGGGAAGTGTGCATATTCTCAGTAGACAATCTGATTGCACTCAGAGGGTCACCATAAAGTTTGTCTAATGGATAACCACATTAAATGATAACTATGCTAAATGGTTCAATAGTAGTTCCATCCTATTTGTCCTAAATTTAGACTTAATCAAAGAACTCCTTGTATCTTTCTGCCACTGACTGACATAAAAGAGGTTTTTATGCTGCAGAACTGCCTTTTTCAGTAAGTGAGCCATGATGTATGGGGGATGTGGAATATGCTTTGTTTAATGAGCTGACTACATCTGTCTCTGTTGTTGCTTTTTATAGCTGCTGGAAAAGCTGCTGTTTTAGCGTACGAGCTTCTTTACAACCAATGCACCAAACACTTGTCATGTCAAATTGTTGTGTTGAGATCAGGGAAGAAAAGCTCTCTCTGTATCTCTGGAGTTCTCCCTGCTGTGTTCTCGCTGTATCTTTTTGTAAGCTTTTTGGTTTATTTTGTGTGAATTTTAATATCTATCTATGTAAATGTTTCTTCTCTAGAGCTGAGTATACAGTATTTACGCAAATGTTCCACATTTATAACCCATTCATGTGTTTCAACAGCCGTCTAGGTCTTCCAAAAAAATTCACAACTTTGGAAAGAGGTCCAACTCCATCAAGAGAAACCCCAATGCGCCGGTGGTCAAGAGCAACTGGCTTTACAAACAGGTAATGGTTGTTTTGTCACACTTGCAACTTTTTTCACTTGCAACTAAAGCACATCTATGAAAGATAGGAACAGATATATCACCACAAAAATGGCAATTGAGGTGCTGAATAAAGTCTTCTAATATTTCAACAACTATTTGTTGGGAAATCCTGCTTCAGCCAAAGTGCGTGTGGAACCGGAGGAAATGGGAGGATCCTGTTCCTGCTGCGGAGCTTCACTGGGCGTTAGCTAACCCAGTTCGAGGCTCAACTTGTTCTTCCATTACCCTTCCACCCACTCACTGCAAGTTGAGCAATTTTCTTTGCCCCACAGAGATCTACTCTGGGTCAATATTTCAATTGGTATGTGGAGCCCTGACCACTGTGTGGCTCCCTGAAGACAGCCTCATCGAGCACTATTCAACTCAACTTTAACACCCAACTTAGAGTCACTGTCAATAACCTCTGTCTCAGCCGTGGCCCCTGCACCACCGCTCACTGTCGTGACATCGAGAATCATTCTGCTTCAACCCAGCATACCCTCCCCCCCACCCTTTCTTCCCCACAGACCTGTCTGGCAAAGTGCTCCCTCACAGATGAAATGTCATCAGTGTTTACCCAAAGCTCCTAACCTCAGGATCTGTGGCCGAACGCGACACATTGCAAACAGCGCTAAAGACCCAAGTGAGCGAAGGGTCTGGAAAACTTGTTATTGTCGCTGTAGTCATTACAGCATCGGGGGGGGGCGGCAGCAGCAGCGTAGAGAACAAAGCAAAGCACGGGCCTTCGCCCCGAGCACCACAGAGGCAAATTTGTCACTACGTTATAAAGAGATAAAACAGAGCAATTTGTCTCAGAGGAGGAGATAGAAGCTGGTTAATAGAAGCAGCCAGAGGGAGAGACAGCGAGGGTGTCAAGAGGAGGGAAGTGGAGGGAGATCAAAAGAGAAGAAAAACTGTGTGTGTGTGTGTGAGTGAGAAAGAGGGTGTATTGTTCTTTGTAATAACTAGAGTTTGACTGACTGACTGATGGTCTGTGACCTTTGACCCCTGCAGGACAGCACAGGCATGAAACTGTGGAAGAAGAGGTGGTTTGTTCTGTCCGACATGTGCCTCTTCTACTACCGCGGTGAGGACACACACACACACACACACACACACACACATCCAGATGTATAAGCTGTTTAATTAAATATGTTTGATTGTCAAATCAGAGGCAATTCACAGTGAGCACAGATGGAGTCCATGTTTTGTTCAAAAAAGAATTCAATAAAACAATGAATATTACATCCTTTATAACAAACATACAGACATAACAAATTAAAGCAAAAGTCTGAATAAATGAGTCGGGAAACATGAATTCAGATTAGGAATTCACAGATCCACACTGTCGGACTGGTATCTGCCTCAGTTTCCTGTTCCGCTCCGATCATTTCCTGCGGCCGTCACTTCCTGCATGTACTTTGAAACTGCAAATGTTGACAGTGCCATTTTCAAGTAGATGACATCACCAAAAAAAATGCATAGTGCAATATAAATGTTGTGCACTGTGTCAGGAAGTCAAACAAAAACTTTGATTGAAAATTTCTTTGATTTATTAGAATGTTTATTTGACAGTGGCAGTAGAGATGCTAACAGGAAATATGGGAGTAGAGAGGGGTATGAGGTCCCCGGCCGTATATCTTCAACACTGGTCCACGAGCACACCCCGACCAAATAGATTTTTTTGCGGCTTATTAAAGGAGAACAGAGAGAGAGAGAGAGAGAGAGAGAGAGAGACAGAACTTTTAGCAATTAGAGTTATAAAAAAATACATGGTTCGTGAGGAAAAAGAAGAAAAAAGAGCTACACAGTGTGACAAAGCCAAAGGCACTGGTGTTGGATAGGTACTCAATATCGACCAGAGTTTAAGTTTAGTTGAGTGCTCTCAACCCTTGGAGACTTGTAGTGTAGCAACCCTGTAATGATCCATTATGTATTCCTATATATATTATAATATTTCAAATTCTTGACTAAAGTTTTCAAAGATTACAAATATGCCAGGCTGATCATAGAGTGAGAGAGTTTGTGGTGCTCATGTCATTGTTTAAATGTTTCACTGAGCTCATATAGCTTCAGGGAGGTGTTGTGACACGCAGATAACATATATGATTTGGGAAAAAGCTGTTTTTTTACTAATCAAGAGCAGTGGGTAAAATCAAGGGTCCTTTCCAGTTTATAATAGTCGTCCTTGCTTTCACCCACATTTGGGTCACCCACGCTACAGCACCACTAATTTAGAACTTTACGTTCTAAAGCTCATCTGTTCCTCCTTCGTGACTCCTAAACCCTTGAGAGAGATTTTTCCATCTCAATAAATTGACAAATTAGCCGCTCCCAGAGCGCAATCAGCAGCCGCTTTCATGACAAACCCAAGGGAAAATTGGATGTTTATTGGCTTAGCCAGCCAGAGACGAGCGAGAGGGAAGGACAATGACGTGCTCGGCTTTCTGATAATATCCTTGTTTTTTCCATTTTTCTCCTACCTTCTGTCACTCAGGTTGGGAGCTGTTTGCAGAGTTAGGAGTCGAGGTTGGGGTGTGGTCTTTCTCTTTATATACGTAAAAGATAACAGGATATTAGATTAAAGAACACGTTTAGGGTACAAAAGTGCATTAACATGTCACATAATGTTTATGATCGTGCACATATAAATGCAAAACAAGGGTTTGTCTTCGAAGCCAGTTCAAGAGAATAATAACAGTGTGCCCTTGATTAGAGCCGGAGCTAGTCATTTTTGCACTTGAAGTTGAAATAGCCCTCAAATGCAGTCAAGGATTTTTCCCTAAAGCATCCGCAAACAAATCTGATGGACTTTATATTGCTTCGAATTTTCTGTAAATGTGCACATTTTTGCACATTTATATTTGAGCTGAGGCCTCTGCTGAGCTGCTACAAACAGACATAAAGAAGCACGAAATGAAGCTCCTCAGGATGATGAATGTGGACCTGGCCGTTATTGGCCCTGTACAGTTGCCTACATGAAACACAGTAAAAACACAGCAAATGTTCATATTTCAGTTGATGGGTGATGTTATATAACAGACATATTGGCTGTACAGTGCAGCAAATATTAGGTATCTGTCAATCATTCATCTGTGTGGAGGCACATATCTGAGTACACGTCTGTTCATGACAGCTTATACAGTCACTGCTAATGAGCCACAGCAAAAAAAAACTGAAATATCTCTCTTATATTCTCCATAGCCCACTCACTGGAAAACACACTCTGCTACTATTTGATATTGGCAGCCTGAAAGCCTTCCCTGTGTCTACCCTTACCACAGACTGGGCTTCCTCCATCTCTGCCTCAGATGGGTATCCAACCCTGACCCCCGTAGGCTGTGACAATGAGAGTAAATGTAGTTAGTGAGTTATTTAACTGCTTTTGCACAAGAAAAAAACGTGTGCACACAAATGATACAAATGATGATGCACCATATTCATTATTATTATAGTTATTGTGTTGTGTGCACACAAGATGAAAACATATCTTTCTTTTGAGGGTCCATAGTTCCCCAAAAGTACAGAAGTAAGTATATAATCTGTTATATAAATTAGAATTAACATTTAATCAAACTTTTGTCAGGAACTCATCTTAACAAACATCCTCAAACCTCGGTGAACCTGGTGGAGAGCCTTGAAATATCAATCGTTCTGCACAAGCCTTCTTAAAAGAAAACACCCACTCTCACTGCAGTGTATAACTACAGCATCTCTCTCTCTCTCTCTCTCTCTCTCTCTCTCTCTTTTTCTCTCTCTCTCTCTCTCTTCCAGCATACTTATTCCCTCTCTTTCTTGCACATTGTTTGTGTGTGTGTGTGTGTTCTGTATCTCAATAATTCAGCAGCAGGGATGGGGCCGGAGGAGCTGCAGGGCTCACCGTGCAGGCTCGGCTAAAGCATACAGCAGCACTGGCTGGAGGCTCTGTAGGTTTGTGCTGCAGCTGGTGCAGCAGACACTGTGCTGCTTTTAGTTTGGAGTCTGTAAGTTCCCATCAAAGCAACATTGTGTTATACAGAGCACAGAGTGGCAAAAGATAGAATGATTGGGTCAATAAATATTTACTTGGGCGTTGACTGTAATGCATTCATGGCTGCATTTCATATCTTTGCAGCTGTTTTTCTCCTGAAATGTGAGAGACAAAAATCATGGAAAGAAAGCAGTGTTCGCTGTTTGCTGCAGTCTGAAAGTGTGTGTGTTGCACACTGTGTACCACACACAGGGAGGGAGACAACACCGTAGTTCATGCGGAGAGCGAGTCGAGCTCATAAGAACTTCCAATCATCTCATTCTCTCTGTGTTTCTGTCTGCCGTGGTCTGATAAGTCTCAGCAGGGTTTGTCCCATCGTCATCTGTTATTCTGTCATTCATCACACTGTCGACAAGATAAAGGTGGACCTCCATCTTTTCATAGCCGAAGGACAGACTTGGCAACATGTTCCAGTTCCTAGAGACCATGAACAAGGGGCGTAATTTCTTCTGTCCCCCTCACTTTTTAAGATCCAATCTTGATCTAATCTAATCTAATTCTTTGATGTGTCTCTAACTCAACTAAAGTATAACAAACAAATATCAAAATGTCACCCTTAGACATCTCTTTCAACTTGCTTACCACCTATTTAGTGTTTTGTGTTACAAATCCAACCAAGTTTGGCTACGTTTACGTCTAGAGTCCAAGCTACTCTGGCATTTTCGAACCCGTAAAATGGAGACCTTTTAAAACTCTGCTGTTTGTGATTGCTGATTGTGTTTTAGTGAGGACGGGCGGAAACAGAGACTTGGCGATGAGGTAGACACCCACGTTCACTTCCTGTTTGGGTCTTACCAGCCACAACGTGTCCTTCCCTGATTTGTCACACCTATATCACATGACCTTTTTCCAGAAGAAAACAAACTCAGCCTTTACTAAAAGCGGTTAATTCAACATTAATAACGAATCTCAACACTTACTTTCAGTAATATGTCCACCTGGTCGTCAGTCCAAGCACAGAAATCTCTGATCTTACTTTTCTCCATTGCTGTTTTGTTTGTAGTATTTCCTGCTCCAGACTCCAGTTGGTTCAGTGTAGGGCGATGTGCACTCTAATATTTTGACATATGACTATTCTTCTTTTTTCTTTGGTGCAGATGAGAAAGAGGATAGCATTCTGGGAAGTATCCTGCTGCCCAGCTTTCACGTCTCCATGTTGTCAGTGGATGACCACATCAGCAGGAAATACGCCTTCAAGGTAAAACACCAAAGCTGACCGTCATAGAGAGGGGGGAGACGCAATATCTTTGAAATTTGGAGAGAACAGCACATATTTTCTCTCCTGGAAAACATTTGTAGTGCTGCACTCGGATGTTGACATGAAATGTGAAAAAGAGAGCTAAAGTCAAAGTTCCTTTCTCTCCTCTGCACAACTACCATGAAGTGAAGTGGGTTCGAATGTCAGACTGTCGGTTTCAGAAAATGGATGAGAGAAATTGATGGATGCAGCCCCTGCCTCCAACCCAGTGTTGGAAATGTGTGGGTGGAGCGGGTTTCTGAAGCTGTTCGACCATCTGATAAACAGTTCTGTTGGAGTATACTAAGGGCCTTTAAAGGGACACTCCTGTATTTTAAACCTGGGCCCTATATTAACACATTTTTGGGTTAAAATGATTAATACTTGCGCTATTGCTGGCAGAGGCGATCAATTGGACAAATTCCAAAACAGTTGGTAAGTATTAGTTGTTTCAACCACAAAATGAGTTTGGGGTTGAGTGACTTGATGATTGGAGCTACTGTGCAGAGGCTCATCAGTATACATACACAGCATAAACACATACTGTATACACACAGGAAGTTGTTATTCAGGTGCCTTGCCTATGCCAAGATACACAGAGGAACCTTGAAGACTTTCACACTGCAGAAACACCCATGGAGTGGCAGGCAGGGAGCGCATGCACACACACACACACACACACACACACACACACACACACACTCTGCCAACAGGAATGATAGAAAGACTCTCTGCTGGTATCTTATGGTCACCATCCAATGCTGTTGTTTTATCTCCTCCTCCCTCTTCCTCTCTATCTGTGTCTGCTCCTTCTGTTTATCTCTCTCTCGTGCTTAATATCTTCCCCCTCTCTCCCTACACTGCTAGGCCACTCACCCCAACATGCGGACATATTATTTCTGCAGTGACACAGCCAAAGAGATGGAGTCCTGGATGAAAGTCATGACGGATGCTGCCCTCGTCCACACTGAACCAGTCAGACGGTCGGTACACACCACAGGGACATGCCCACACACAGATAAGATGGTTGCTAAATGAAATTTGAGACACACAGTCACTATTCAATAAATATTCATGAAGTATTTTATTCCTCCTAAATGCCTCTAAAAGGGCCTTGTTAAGAGTTTCCTTTTATTCATGCAGACAGGGCGACATTGAGCTTGTTGTCATGGGTGATATTGTGTTCCATGAAGGATCTTATTGGATTCACAGTTCATTTATTACACACTGAGTGACAGAACCACAATTTAAAAGGGAAAAACTATTGAACCTAATTAAATACCACAAAATAGCCCACATTTTATCATCACTGTAAAAGAAGTGTGACCACCGACAGACTGTTGAAGGATCTGGCTGCTCACAGGCCTGCAGCCTTGGCGGGCCCACATGAGCAGTTTTTGAACAGTGCAGAAAATGTGCAACAATGCAATAAAATGAAGGATGACAACATTAAGGGTTATGGTATGGTTAGCATCATTATGCCAAGGTGTAAAAGGAGATTAAAAAAGGCAATCATTCGTTAATTAATCACCCTAAAGCTTCATTTATATTTCTACGTTAAGGGGTTATTCCGTATCTATTGTGTTTACGTGCATAGTTTCCATAGTTACACCACAGGCTAGGCCTCTTTAAAATGTACCTGCACATCAGAGCCATCGCAGCTACAGAGATACCACATGGGCCACAATTAGTCTGCTCGGGCTGCTTGTGTTTTCTGATCCCAGTGGAGATTGTTGAGAGTGAAAACAACATCAAGGAAGTTGGAGAAAGGCCAGTAGTCTTCTCCTTTTCAGTAACACACATGTAACAAAGCCTTCTCCACTGAAAACATTAATTGCCGCCCTCTATCACCTTGAATAAATGAAACACAGCAGTTGGACTGCACTTGCCTCCTATCAGTGATGAGAAAAGGAGAAACAGAAGTTACCTGGATGTCTTTTTGCTCGTCTGCCTTGGTGATGCTTTATTCAATTTATTGACTATCGAAGGCTATTTGGAACATGCGGGTGGCTCCTACTGCAGTATTCATAGCCCATTTTATTTATTGTTGGTCATCTTTGTTAAATCGTCCTAGTTTTGTTCTCTTTTCTGGTTAATTCTGGTAAGGCTACAGTTTCAGTGGTGGAAAAGAAAAATAGTGGCGTAGATCATCTGGATAAACTGTTGGCTTGTTTACAACTTGTCTGATCCACAGTGATGTTGCTGCGATCAAAGTTTGAAAGTTAAATATTAATATACAGTATATTCTAAAAGCTTGATCTAGTGTTTTCAATGAGCATCACACTAACACTGAGAGATATTTAAACTAAAGTCTTGGGTGTGACTATGAAGTTAGCTGTAATCTATAATCTCTAATGACATAACCCTTCCCTGTCATTGATCCTAAACCCAGTTTGCCGGGACTCACTGCACTGCCATGGGTTTGTGGCAGAGATCAGAGACTTCTAAGAAGGGAAAGTCTAAAAAGGAAGAATGACAGAGATAGAAGGGCTGTCAGTCAGGCACAGGACTTCTGACATCTTTGATATCTCTTAGAAAAGTCTTTCCTTTATTCTTTGTCACATTCCTCTTTCTTTCATCCCAGACTGGACAAGTTGAAAGTGGACCAGCGGACGCCTCAGGAGTTGAACAACTTAATGAACCACAGAGTCCTAACCCGGCCCGAGATCCAGAACAACGAACGCAACCGTGAGCCTGTGCGACAACACTCCCTATCTCGAGCCGACGACAAACGGCAGAAAGATGCAGAGACGCACAATGGCCAGAGAGAGCGTGAGTACTACACCTTACAAAGAGACGGGGAGAGGTTCTCCCTGAAGAAAGACGGCGTGAGCTACATGCTTCAGAAGGACGGAGAGAGGTATCTCCTCCACAAGGATGGAGAGAAGTACCTGCTGCGAAAAGACTGGGAGAAATCCTTGCTGCAGAAAGATGGAGAGGTTTGCGCCATTCACAGGGATCTGGAGAAGTACGCTGTTCAGAAAGTGGACGAAAAGTATACGGTGACGTCAACTGAGGAGAAATACGCTCCATCTAAAGATGGAGAGAAGTACCTGCTCACGAAGGATGGAGGAAAATATGCACTGCAGAAAGTAGGAGACAGGCACACGCTCCAGAAAGATGGACAGAAATACGTTCCACAAAAGGAGGTGAAGAGACAGCTGTCATTGAGGGAGACAGAGAGGTACGGCATGATGAGGGAGACGGAGAATAAATATGGTACCATACAAGTGGTGGACAAATACGGCACTCTGAAGGAAGTGAAGAAATACAGCACGCTACGAGAAGGGGATAAATACGCAATTTACAGAGACACAGAGAAGTATGCTACGGTCCGTGGTGGAGATAAATATGGCTTCCAGAGAGACCCAAGTGCAGAGAGATCTCTGACTAAAATCAACAGCATCAAGCTGCAGCCGGCTCAGGCCGCCGCCATCGCAGCCGCAGTGACTGCGTCTCGCCAGGGCCAGGCCAACCTCACTGCCCAAAAGCCCACGCAGGTCAACGGCTCGGCGACCGTGGCGGGGGAGCAGACGGGGGACTGCAGCCCGGCAGAGGTGGACGGCAGCTTGGGTGGGGGTCCAGGAAAGTCTCTTGTTCCAGTCCAGGAGCCAGAGAGAGGCCTTTCCAGAACCAACTCCATGCAGCAGCTGGAGCACTGGGTCCGCACACACAGGACGAGAGGGCTGGACGACGACACCAGGAGGTGAGACTGCTTTTGTAACTGTAAAGTTCTTTTTTGGAACCATTTGGAGTTTTGCGATGTGAACATGAGGTTTTTATACATAATGAGGTCATTTTGTCCAGTCGTCTCTTCTTTAAGGTGGTCAGCCCTGTAAACATGAATGTCTGTGGATTACTGAGTGAGTGAGTGATGAAGTTACACCGTTGGTCCGTCGAGTTTCCCCATTGGCTGTTGCTCTTTCAAAATGAATAGACTAATGAACCGTACCGTACCATACCGTAACAAGGCTATCGCTAGTGGGTTAATCCCTTCTCGCAGCCATCAGCAGCCAGACAGAGCTGTGAATGTGTGTACCTAACAAACAATCTCTAATCCTCATTGTTTGTTCGGGGATGGAGTGGTATGGATCCTCTGGATTCATGATGCTTCAGCCCCACAGTTTATACAACAGCCTTCATAAAAGATGGGTAGATTTATATGCATAGTGATGATAGCAACTTATAATTAATTATAGATAGCAATAAAGCTAGTTTGTAAATAGTTGCTTCATGACATCATCAATATGCAGATTAGTTTGTGACATAATCTCTCGACATCTAGCAACCTTTCGAACAGGCTTTAGCTACTTTCCATTGAATAGTTGGCAACATTGAGTGCAACAGCAGATCTACTTGAATTTCTAAAAAGCTGAATATATGAGTGATGATTCAGAGCTCTGGAACCTTTTACTGTAGGTTCATGATCACATCAAATCAGTGTTGTTCAGTATTTATACAGCAGTAATGTTTGCCACTGCAGGAATAATGAATCAGCTGACAAACACTAAATACAGATTTTCTATCTTTTACCGTGACCTCTTGATTACATCTACCTCCGCCTTATAATACCAAAACAAAGGATCCAGTTAATGTTAGGCATAAGGATGAGCCATCCAACTTTTTCTCCCACGTGTGCTGATCCGATGCCAGTGATGTTCATCCCTCAAATTAAAATGTGCAACTCTGTGTGAAACCAATTACGATCATTGCTTTCAGGTAAGAGGAGGCCTTACACTTCACTCCAAGTTGAGACATTTACATTTAAAACCTATTCTTTTGATGATTTAGGAAAATGAATTTTTGCAATGCATTAACCATCATGTTGTCTAATACATGTAACACACAGTTCCACTGTTAGTATTACTGTTGCTGTGTAAAATATAGAGCTAGTTTATGTACAGCTGAGATATCAACAAGACACAAAAATAAACAAAACAATAAGGAGTTCTTAATATATATAAAGACCACACAAAAAATCCAACCTAACTAACTTTCAGGGAAGATTGACTTTGTATAGTGAATCTCTTCTTTAGCAGCTGCTGTATTTTTTGGCATTATTTTAATATATTTATATCATGTTCTTTTTAACCCAAACCGAAAATGTGTTTTCAGCCCACTGCACTTTCACAGCACACATTTCAACCCTACACACACACTCATTAATGCGCAATGTGCACTTCCTTACTTCACTACAATTTAAGGGTGACCTCTCATTCCGACAGAGCTGCTCCTCCACCAGATTTAAAACCTTTTTTCATCAGTGCCATTGCATCTTCCCCCTCGTTCCGCGTGTATCTCCCTTCGTCCTTGCTCTGGCCTTGTGGCCACAGGGAGCTGAAAGTTTTTTGTGTCACCACAGATGTGTATCTCAGTTGGGAGCGCTGGCGTTTAGCTGGCGTTTAGCCGGCTGTGCCAAGGAACGCAGCGGAACAGAAGTGCAGAGCGCCAATGCTCTGTTTGCTCTCAGAGCTTCCCGTCTCCTTCTGCTGCTATGAATAAGTCATGGAAATGAGACTGTAATGAGAGCAGAGAAAGCTGAGCTGTACGGAGCCACATTTGTCATCTTTATCAGCACTCAGTGCAAAGGACGGAAATAGAGAAACTTTGTTGTAGAACTGATTGTTATTGTTGTTAACACAGAGTTCTGCTTCTGCTAACAGCCATATTATTTGAGCAGGATAATGCATAATGCCGTGGCGTGTTAGTGCAGCATTGTTGTGCATGTGTGCAGCATGTATACCTATTCATTAGCTCCCAGATGTGTCTTAATTTAATTATCCTAATTCATTTAGTGAAAAAGGAAACGCAGGTAATCCTACAATTTAGGTTTCTGATATTCTACTAAAACCACACATGTATCGTGTTCTTACACAATTGAAGAATACTTTAGGTTTTATATTTTTTCTGTTAAGTTTGACTGTGTGGAAGCAGATAGGGTTAAAGGATAGGATGCAGTCTATCTTAATACAATAATCACACATGTTTTGTTTAAAGTCACTCATGTACAAGTTATTGTGAGCTTTCATTTTTAGAAAAATTAATGGTAACACTTCCAATATTACAGTAAATTCTTAAATAAAAGCCAGTAGTCAAATAAATAGCCATGGGTGTGTCCAGAAAGAGCAAAGGGTCATTGCTAATAAAGCCTGGGTTCAAAAAACTGAATGCGTTGGATTACCTGTACTCTAATGGTTCAATGCTATACTCACCACTCCCAGTCACTTCTACTTTTCTGGGTTTTAACCTCTATTAAGCTCCTGTCAATGAAACACTTCACAATGAAAGCCTACCAGGAAAGGGTGGTATTATGCCCACTGAGTCACTGGAAGATTTTTGTGTGAAGCATCTTCACAGGCAGCATTGAGTTTTATTGATGATTGAGGTGAAAAGTGACTGGCAGTAATGATGAATTCAGAGACAGAAGATCAGGAATGCACCAGGCCCAGATGGTGTGTCACTCTCCTGTCCGAAAGGAAGTGCTGACCAGCTGGCCCCCAGATCTTCAACAGATCACTGGAGCTGTGTGAAGTCGCCTCCTGCTTCAAACGTTCATCTATCATCCCGGTCCTCTAGAAACCCTCTATCAGAGGATTCAATGAGTACAAGCCCGTCTCCCTGACGTCTGTGCTCATGAAATCCTTCAAGAGACTGGTATTGGCCACCTGAAGGACATCACAGGTCCCGTGCTTGACCCCCTGC
The DNA here is from genome assembly GCA_036024295.1 of Nannoperca obscura. NCBI lineage: Eukaryota > Metazoa > Chordata > Actinopteri > Centrarchiformes > Percichthyidae > Nannoperca > Nannoperca obscura. The sequence continues at coordinate 126 of JAVQJL010053979.1, read as the reverse complement.
AGTTTATTGGTCCTACTGGACAAACAGGTCAGTGGATGATGCAGTCAAAATGGGACTGCACTACATCCTGCAACACCTTGATACCCCAGGGGACATACGCAAGGATCTTCTTTCTGTACTTCATCT
>JAVQJL010053968.1:0-16047 GCA_036024295.1 Nannoperca obscura | reverse complement strand
CCCCCCCCCCCCCCCCCCCCCCCCGGCCTTTAATGCAGACGCGTTCAGAAAAAAACATTTAAGTAGTCGTAGTTTAGTACCAGCCTGCAGACATTACATGGGGGTGAACTCTGTTGCTGCACAGGGCTTTTATTTTGAAGGATTCAGACGTCAAAACTTTAACAATGAAAAACTTTGTGGGTTTTCTGACCTGCAGTTGAAACAGCGACTCCCCGGAGATGCACATAGACATCAAACACAGGGAGGAAGAAACGCAGTGACGCACACAGGTTTCCACCACCACCGTCTTCATCACACGCACACACGCACACACACACACACACAGGGCGATGACTCACTGCAGGTATGGTCCACCTGTCTCTGTGATCTCGGCTGGCATCGATCGCCCGTCTTCACCTGTCAGCTCCCTCGCTGCTCTCTTCTTTCATTCAGTTTTCTCTCTGCTGTTTCTGCTCGTTTATCCGTCCACTGACCTTTCGCTCCCTCCCTCTGTTTTCTTTACTTTTCTCTTTCTTCTCGTCTGGACTTCCTGTGTGTTTCTCTTACTTTCTTCCTTTCCTGGCGTTAACGTGTCGGTGTCAGGTGTGAAACATCTCGTACAGCCTGCAGGAGAGCGAGGAGGACGAGATGCATCTGAAACACATTAATATAAAGTCTGTTTAACGAACAGGAAACAAACAACACGGTATTTTAACAGGATGATGAAGAGAAATGTCTTCTTTCCTTTTGTGTCCTCGCTTTCTCTTGATTGCACATTTGTCTTTTTCCTCTCTTTCTGCCTTCCTGTCTTCTCTCCATCCTTCGCTCGTCTTTGCCTCGTTAGCTCTCCATCTCTCTCTCACCTTCCTTCCCTCCCTCTCTTCATTTAATCCTGTCTTCCGTTACCTCTCATTCACACACATCCACAGACGATGCAGCGAGCTCAGAGACACAGCAGCTCTTCAGATCTCTGCGTTTTTGAAGATCTTTTTGTCATCTGAGTTTTTTCCCTTTTACTGACTTTGTGCATCATCGCTCCCCAGTGTGTGTGTGTGTGTGTGTGTGTGTTAACGTTTGACTTTTCTCTCTCTGAAGAGTTTTGAGTGCTTTATGTAACCTCCCGACACACACACAGTAAGCCCAGGTGTTAGTTGTGTCTATAAGGAGTCAGAGGTTCAGGCCTTAACGGTTCAAAGCTTTCTGTTGATCTCTGGCTCAGGGGGTGATGACGTTGTGCACACACACACACACACACAGATCCAGGTTTTTATTGAGCCTCTGACTCTTTGAAGCCGTCAGAGGGTGAAAGTTTAGTCAGCGTCGACTGGCGATCGATTGTCATCCTTAAAAGAATTCACTTGAATCTGAGATCTGTGACTTCCTTCATGTTCAAACTGCATCATTAGACACCCTGCTGTTTTTGGGCAGTTTGGGGGTCGACTTGTTTACTGTCTTACTGCTAGCTTGATGTTTGATATCATTTTGGTCTCTCTGCTAACATAGGACACAACCGTCGGTACGTGACCGGAGGTTTGGGGGTTGACGGGGTTAGCCTCTACCAAAAGATGAGAAACGCGACTCCAGGCGACTCCAGGTAACTCCAGGTGACTCCAGGAGACTCCAGGTGACTCCAGGCGACTCCAGGTAAGTTGTCGTAGCTTGCTGAGGTTGCTCACTGGCCAGGCTACCTTCAAGAATCACCTGTTTCTGTTCAGAGTTAGAGAACGATGCAGCTATACGCAGTCAGAGGGGCTAACGCTACGCTAGCTGTTGATGGTCAGTAACTCCTGTGTTTTGTTGTTCTACTTGTGTTAAACATGAGATTAAACAAGACTGTCCTCCCCGAAAATGTGTCCGTATCGGTCGTCTGTGCATGACGCTTAGTGCCAGGTGGCGACCTCTAGTGGTAATTATGAGGTGAGCAAAGGAGGAAGTCAGGTGAGTATAAAGAGCGACACCCAGTGACCACTGGTGACAGAACTTAACCATATATATAAACTGAGACGCATGTTCTGGATTAAACATGTCATGAAGGCTTTGAAGTTAAGTAAAGGCACCTTTGACGGCGATGAGCTGAGTAACAACAGTAAGGTAACAAGAGCTAACCCAACAGTAATATATATATACGTAATATAGTTTCTGCCAGTGATTTCAGACCCTGTTCACACTCTGGGACTCACCACTGGCGACAACACAGGATACCATTCATTGTTAACAAAACTCGAAAAATCTCCACCCACCATGACTCACGACTCAAAAGCTGTCCGGTGGTGGGACGAGGAGAAGAAGGGTTCAACAACCAGGCAGCTGGTTTTGATTTCCTGGAGTAACAGACACAGATACGTTTTCTGCTCAACTATGTGAAGGAAATTCTCCAACATGAAATCATTGTTCACTCACATTCCACCTGTTATTGCTGCATTGCATTCTGGTCAATTTCCTGCTTCCTTGGCACTGAAATCTTTGTTTTCCACCATGAATTTCTACTTTTAAGATTTTTGAACACTGGTACAAAAAGAAGCCCATTTCTGTTTTGTTCTGAGAGACTGACGTCCAGTCAACACTGAAAATATTCAGTAAAAGAGCAGAAAAGAACAAGAGAAAACTGTAGCTGAGGAAATGTTTGGAGATCTAAAATGGACATGACCTGAGCTGACTGCAGGTGTGTGCTGTGTGTCCAAACATCTGCTTTAAGCTCCTAATCCTCTTAATCGTCCCAGCTCAGCCCTCTGGGTGGACTCGCATACTTTCTTAAATAGTTTCACTTGTAGATAAAGCAGAGCAGAGCTGCACTCCGAGGCTTTAGTGGGGAAGGCAGAGCGCTGGGAGAGTTCATTATGTTAAATTAAATGTTATTTTTTCACAAAGGTTGTCATCTAGCTAACCTTACCTTTTCCTGTACCCAGCATGAAAGCTTTACGTTTAAGGGATCTCTTTGCCCTCAAAGCTGCACACAACCCCCCAACAAGTCAAATGTGTTTGAACAGCTCTTTAAACGCAGTTGATATGAACTGACCAGAGACGCAACAGCATTGCTGATTTGTTTGACACTTGAAAAGACCTCAGTTTATATTTTCCTGACAAGCAACCTTTGTGGTCACATGAATAAGATGTCTGTTTTCGCTCATTGGCAGAGGTGGGGGTAGAGCGACATTGTTGAGGCCACTGCATGTTGTTTGTGGCCATCGATGCTCTCCTGCCTGTACATACATTGTGCCCATGGTCTCAGCAGTTGGGCCTTCTCATTGTTGATTGGCTCCTGGTCTGTTTGACTAACTGTACGCAAAACAAACATTAAGATGTATACTGGATAATTTGTGGTAAGAGTGTCATTGCTCCATCTTTGTTGAGATGTGTAGCCATGCCGTACGCACAGTACCTTTCCAGGTTACACGGGTATGACCGACAGCCTCGCTACATCTCTGTACAATCATCCTCCATTATGGCACCACCTCGGGCTTCCTGTGATGGGAGCTTGTCCCCATCGGTGGCTTCCACCACATCCACATACTTTTGCAAATGTCGCAAAACTTGAGGACAGGAAAGAACCAAATGTTCAGATCTAGAAATTGCAGCCTCTGTGCCCTGACAACTTGAGTCCAATGTGAAGGGTGCCAGAAGGAAGTCCTTGGTCGCCACATCATTAGCAGCAGGGTGAACCTTTGAGAACCCCAGGAGATGTGGATGTCTTACATGTTTTTCCCCAGAAAGACTTTACTTAGTGCTTCCCCCTCTACAGCCACTCTTTGAATCCTCATAGCTTCTAGGGGGTGAGGCATGGTGGAGGTGCAATTCCACTACTGGCCCCAGAGTTGGGCATCCAAGCCACCATGAGAACGGCCCTGGCAATCATGCTGCGTGCTGTAAAAGTGTCCTTGCTTGCAGATCATCAACAAAGTTCTCCAGGTCCGGTCACGTTCCCCAACGCAGCTCAAAACCTATTATATTGTGTCGGACAATCTTGGCCACAGGGAGATGGATGAGCACAGTTTCTGTCCATGTCAAGCCACATTCGAGTACGACAGGGAGCACTGTTTTATCTCCTTACAAACATTCCCCATCGTCTGTCTGACTTCCTGGGATGAGGACTTTCTAGAGAACATTGCAAGTGGTTTCCAGCTGTTTTTGTCTGATGTACCCCCACAGCCCTGTCAGACGGCCAAGTTTATACCCCCGGTAACTGCAGAAGTACTCCTTGGGGTACAAGTACCCCGGTTGGGAATCACTGATGAAACAGTGTTGTACTTCCTGAGTTGTGTGGGTTTGGTTTTAACTAAATCTTCCTGATTTTGATGATCCTGTGACCTCTGGAAATCACATTGATCTGTGCGGACAAACAGACGATGCCCAGTACAGCAACCTGAGCTACTCCTGTAGTGTGTAGTGAGTGTGTGTAGTACATGTGTCAACATGTGTGTGTTTCTTGGCTGGCTGACAGCTGGATCTGGAGTGTGTGTGTGTGTGTGTGTGTTGTGGTAAGGCAGTTTTCATGTAAACTGCTGCTGTCATCATGTGCGATGTTGTACTTATAGCTTTGTGAGGACCAGATAGAGTTCTTTAGATTATTGTAAAATGAGAACAACCTTTTAAGTTGACGGCATTTTGTCCGGTCCGGACTTAAAACTTGGTTTTAGGTTTAAAGTTAGACTTAGATTTAGGTGAAGGTATATCTAATTCTTTATTTTTACTATTGTCCTTTATTTCTGTGAAAAACAAGTCAATTTGTAAGAAAATCTTTCATAAATAAACGAATGAATTGATTATGTGAAAAAGTAAATCAATGTATAAATAAAAAACAACAAACCTACGTGTTGACTTGTGTGTGTTTGTCTTTGTGCATGAAATAACGCAGACAGACAGCTTATATAAATGAGACGCTTGTGTTTGTGTATTTAAGTGGAACCTGAGTCTCCATTGTTGCCTGTAATTGCTGCTTTGCGCAAACAGTCTTTGTTAGAAACGCCACATTTTCACCAATGTTTGGTTTTTCTGTTGAATTTGTCGTATTTATACTCCATACACTTGCAAACATGTCTGCTCTGAAACCAACCTCACTTAAAAATGCATGTTTTTTTTCTGCAAAACAGACAAATTGGCACAAACTCTGTTTTTAACTGCCCTGTTGCGTCTCTTTTACTGGCTTTCTCTCTCCTCCTTTTCCAGATAATTCTCTTGAGGTTTCCTCTTGTAAGCACTTGGTTTAATGACTGCATGCGCTGAATTATTCATCCTGAGATGTAATCTGACAGGTGTGTATGTAATAATATGTATTTGTGATTACTTTCCTTCACTTCATCTAACTGAGTTTCTTTGTTTATGTGAGTAAAATATCTACTTTAATGAAGCACGATACATTAGAATAAATATAGAAATACTAAGTAAAGGACTTTTTTGTGTGTGTTTTTGAGAGTGAGATGAGACAATGGATATTTAATGTCTGTGTTCAAGGAAGAGTTGGATCTGTTTATGTCTACAGGCAACATTCAAACAAGTGTTTATCAGGGGTCGGAGGTGCTGCTGGGTGGGTTTCGTGACGTTTGACAGAGTCAGACTAGTTGTTTCCACTCTTGGCTGTAGTTTGTTGTTCACGAGTGAAGGTACAACACAGCACAAGTGGACTCACCTGTTTTCCAACCCTCACCTGTGGTGACGAGTCTGAGGACAGGGCGGCGTGTGCTGAAGCCCTCCAGGTAAACTGTGATTTGTGACACTGGTCTGTTTAAATAAACCTGACCTGACTGTCCTGAGGAGAGAGCTGGTGGTTCAACCTCTGATCAGGATCATCCTGTCCTGCTGGTAGGAGACAGACCCAGAACCCTCTGGAGAGATTCTGTACCTCATCGTGATTGGACCGCCTTGTTCTCACGCTGCTGGTAGTTCATTCCCAGTCGTGGTTCTGTTTCCGTCCCAGCAGCTTGTTAAAGTTCTATCATGTTGAAGGGAGAAAACCTCCTGCACATGTTGGGAAACGCTCTCGCAGAGGATGAATTACATGAACTCACAGCTCGTCCCTCCGCAGAGAGCCGTTCAGGTCTGAGGACAAAGTTAGAGATCGTCTCAAGTTGCTTTTTATTGTCATCCCAAGACATCTGTCCATGCCGTCACTCCTCTCTGCTTCCTGCCAGCTCTCTCTATTTCCATACGTCTCTTTGTCTTGATCATTTCCTCCTCTCGCTGTCTGCTCTTCCTCTCGTTCGTCCTCTCCGTGCAGAAGAAGCTGCGTAAAGAAGAACAGGTGAGGAAGGACGAGATTCTGACTAATGTAAACACAGGTGAACAGAAACATCTGTTTGTGTGTGTGTGTATGCGTGTGTGTGTGTGTGTGTGTGTGTGTGTGTGTGTGTGTGCCCTCCATCTGACCACATCAAGGTTGGGCTTTAATCCTGTTCTTTGATGACTTTGTGCAGATCAAACAGGACACAGTCACACTCACAGCCGCTACACTCTGGATCACACGTTTACTGACATTGAAGCATTAGAGTGAGAGAGTGTGTGTGTGTGTGTGTGTGTGTGTGTGTGTGTGTGTGTGTGTGTGTGTGTGGTGGGGGTTATATCAGGACTCAGGATTCTCACTCTGGAGTCGAATACCTCGTCCTTGTCAGACATTTAGAGACAAAATCCAGTTGTGCTGAAGTCTTTATGATAAAAAAGTAGAAAGCAATAGAAACGAATCTGAAAAACGATGCATTCACACGTCACCTCGTTGGCTCAGTGGTGGAGACGTGAAGTCATGTGACCGCGCTGTAGCGTTAGCTTGTTGCTGCTGCAGCTTTAAACATCATAAAGTGTGAAGTTTATCCTGCTTTTCTGCAACAATCTAAAATCCAATGGAAACATCCCGTTGGCTGTTTGTGGAGGGAACCAGGGCGACGCTAACTTCCTGTTTGGACTACAGAAACACATCATCCCTGCAGCATGCTATTAGCCAATCATATACACAGGAGAAGACACAGCAATGCATGCATTCCTGAAACACTGTCAAACATCCTGGATGATTCACTTCTAGCTGGCAGTTTGTCGTGTGGTTCAAACTGGCTTCCTGATTGGTCGACTCGCCAGGTTTGTTGCTCACATTGCAGCAACTCTCTCTCTCTCTTGCTGTTTTGAGATGTTTTACAAGTTGGTTGCCAGGTTTGAATGCACCGTGCGTTGTCCCAGGAGGCAGACGAGCCCCCCCGACTGTCCTCCTGTTTACTACTGCGAGCTGTGTTATTGCTGCAACTGCTGGTAGCACGCTAACGCTGACGCACACAGCTCATTTACTAGCCTGAGGATAACATGGACACCTCCACCCGGCAGCAACACACTCTTACTCTCAGGCAGCGTTACACTCAGTGTTATTCAGCAGGTGTAAATATGATTCAGGGTGCCAGACGTGCAGACGTCGGCTTTTTGCAGGAACTGAATAATTGATCTTAATGATTGGTGTTAGTTCAGTGTGACATCACATCACAGGAGGAGAAGAGCTTGTGTTTGCAGCTCACTCTGTTTGCAAAGTCACTTGTTAGCAGCTGGATCTGGACAGAGATTATGAAGCTCCTGATCTATTACACTGCTAATCAATAATTCAGCCTCGACGGCGCTTCACTGTGTAGAAAACTGCTCTTTAATTTTAGTTCTGGAGCTAAAATCACTGCACGTCACTGTTTCGGCTCTGTTTTCTGTACGTTTCTCCGCTGGAAAGCTTTTTAGGATTGTTTTCTTCTCACCGTAACATATTGATTAACTGATATTGAGTGATTGATTATAAGTTTTGAGACTTCACAGCAGATTTCCACAGTGAGCTGGTGGATTTAGGGTTTTTTTATATTATATAATATAAATTTTGTGCAGGTGTTAGTCCAGGTGAGAGTCCAGGTGAATGTCCAGGTGTGTGCAGGTGAGCAGCCAGGTGAATGTCCAGGTGTGTGCAGGTGAGAGTCCAGGTGAATGTCCAGGTGTGTGCAGGTGAGCAGCCAGGTGAATGTCCAGGTGTGTGCAGGTGAGCAGCCAGGTGTGTGCAGGTGAGAGTCCAGGTGTGTGCATCAGTTTGCACGTGACAAACCGAGTGCTCTGCAAGAAAGATCGTCTGAACCTGCGTCTCTTCCACCTCCAGTATGACCAGCACAGTCTGAGTCTACAGGTGGAGGAGGGGCTGATGGGAAATGTAGTTCAGACGACCCAATAAGGTTTAATACGACCCCTGAACGTTGCAGCTTTGAACAGACGTTACAGTATTAATACATGAGTTTCTACTGGATTCTACCGAGCCACACAAGGAGACTCAATCCACCATCTTTGTTTCAGTTCCTGTTTATTCTGGGATGCTTTCTCTCCCCTCGGTGGGTGATTACGCTGCTGCTGCTGCAGCGGAGCAGCATCAGTGTGTTTGGATGGTGGATGTGAGGCTGAAGCCCCGAGGTGTTGGAACAGCATCAGACAGACGAGGACGACAAAATGGAGGGAGGGTGGGATGAGATGAAGAGGAGGAGGAGGAGGAGCGGTGGTGCAGACAGGCTGATTGAGAATCGTCCCTCTGTTTGGATTCGTCTGTCTCCGCCTTTCATTCTCCACCTCCGTCTGTCTGGTTTTCCCTCTTCTGTCTCTTGTATCTGTCTTTTTGTCTTTCGCAGTTCCCGTGAGCTCCTTGTAATTTGTAAATATTATATTTGTAACAGTTTGCATGTTTTTTAAAGAGGAAAATTAAGGACGTGACGTGTCGTTGACGCTGAACAAGGTTGAAAGCAGGAAACTAGCAGCTGCTGCAGTCAAAACGCGTACGTGACAGTTTAGATTTGACTAAATATCAGGCGAGTAAAGAGTCTGTCCTCTGTCATACACACATATTTGATTTGGTCTGTTGGGATCAGAGTTTGTTGGAACCTCGAGGGTCAGAAAGTGCCTGAAAAACCCTTTCGTTTTGTGTAAGGAGCCTTCATAACCCCGTCCTGTTGCTTCACTGTGGAAGCTGCAGTCTTACAGAAGCACAAACAAGGTGAAAATGTCTTTAAATGACAACGTTTCATCTTGAGACGGCCTCCACGGAAGAAATCAGGTCGTGTTTGTCAAGATGAAGTTGAATTAGACAGAGAAATATTAAGAAACTGACTTCAAAATCTTCAAAAGCAAACACAAATCTACTGGTTCACACATTCAGTTAGAAAAGGCAGCAGCAGGAAGTTACCTGCAGTGACTGAAGCTGTGTTTAAGTCAGAGTGTGGTGGCGGTCAGAGAAACGACTGCACTACCAGAAGTAAGAGTTCACCTTCTGAACTATTTGTTGGAGCACAGGGTTGCATTTAATTTGATCTCATGTCATAAGTGCAAAACCTGAGAGACACGCAAAGAAAACAGCCCCTGGAAGTAAGAAAGTGTCTGACACAGTTACCTGCAGCAGGTAAGATCTGCTGCAGGTAACTGTGTCTGTGTGTGAGGGCGTTCAGCGTGATGACAATCTAATCCCCCAGTTAATGCAGATATAATGGGGGTCAATGGGGAGGCGTCGGAGTGGTCCCTCTTCACACAGAGATAATAGCCCTCCTCTTCACACCTTTCCGCCACCAACACACACAAACAGCTTCCTCACGTTAACCCTTCGTGGTGCAGATGTGCAGATCCAGGCTTGTTTGCACGGCACACAGCTGCAGGCTGATCAGGAGGAAGACGAAGACCAATAGCTCCCTCAAATTACAGCTTCATGCACTCAAGACGTCTGAAGTCACGCCCTTCAATCACGTCCGACTGGCCCCACTATGAGGTGCTTATTGATCAGAATCTGTTCACAGAAGCACTCTGCGTTTCTAGATGAACGTTTAAGAGTTCCCTGCTGGAGCTCCGGTCACTTTTCTGTTTGCTCTGAGCTGCATGTTCATGTAATAACGCTGTTTAAGTGCTGCATGTGAAGCAAGATGTCCGACATCAACAACACAGAGAGAATATACTGAAACACTGCTGCCATGTTGATGCTGTCACTCCCAGCACAGCGTTATCAGTCAGCTGTCAATCTAATTTAACTTGTTTAATTATAGAGTCAGAAAGTCTTAAAGTTTGACAAACAGATATATTTTAAACGTTTATTTGCAAAGGGCACTGGGCGAGTTCAGACTTTACATCCTTAATGTATGAAAATACACCTGAAGGTGACATTTCAGGTGATGTACGGAGGCGTACTTTAGAAAAATCGAGTCTGCAGCGATTTGCAATAAAAACCCATCAGTCACGTTGAGAGATCCCCTGTAGATAATGGGTCGTTCACGGACCAACGATCGCACCCGAGAGGAGAAACCTGCGTAACCAGGAACCCAGCGTGGACTCTGCAGCACCACACCGCACTGTAACACCTGCGTTCATCATTCACAGCTTCATCTTCTAACAGTCTCACAGATATCTGCACACTGCTGGAGTCCGTGCTGGTTCTTTACACTCAAATGAAGCGCTCGTCCTCTAAAGGGTTCAGGATGCTCTGACGGTGCTGGCTGTCGCCTGGAGGCATCTGAAGGCATCTACAGTGTTTCCAGCTGTTCCAGAGTAGCTTCATCAGCAACGCCTGTCGTTGTAAGTGAAGTGATTACGCATGTCGACTGTTTGAAGTGTTTTAGGAGTCGCGGCGTGGACGTAAACGCAGCTAAAGTTACGTTTTAAAGTTCAAAAACCAAAAGCGTATGAGAACGTCTCTACTTTCACCTCCACACACACATGCTTGAAGTTTGTTTTTATAAAGAACATCATCACCAGAAGAGCAGAAGGACGAGGAGACTTTCGACACCGGCAGAAACACGTTTCCTTCTGCAAACACCCAAATGCAGACCTGGACACACCTTGAATCTGAGACTTCCAGACCTTCGTAGGAACCTCTTGTCGCTCCTCCTCATTGCTAACTACTTATACTGTGATGCAGATAATCATGTTTTAATGCAGCAGAGATTCCTGAAGCTTCTACCTGAAGCCTCCTACACAACCAAGTCACTATCACCATCAAACCCAGCCAGTGTCACACTGTGTGGAGAGGTCATATTGACCCAGTGTCTTCTCCACGAGGTGGCACAAGGGTTAACACACCACTTGTGATAGTTACAACACGTGTGAGGAGCTTCACATTAAACAAGAAGAAAACACCACAACATGAAGCGTCTTCAATGCTTTCAGCTCCTCGTCTGACAGATTTCATCACATGAATCCACATGTGATGCGTTCAGGCTCACGTCTGTAGCTTTTACTGTTGCAGCGTCATCTCCCGCTTATAAAACCTATAAATCTGTTTAGTGTTTGTGCATCCGAGGGACGCACGTTTGTCACTTCCTGCTGCGTCCTGATTGGCTGCTGATGTTCAAACATAGCTGGAAACACTGAGATGTAAAAACAATCAGGTTTGTACGTCAAACATTTGAATTAAACATTTAACATCACATAATGAAACGAACCCTCTGCAGATCCGTCGTGCACAGACCTGCTCACTGTGTCACTATGGAAACATCTGCTTGACCAACACAACCCAACAGAACCAGAGGCCTTTGTTCTCCGCCTGCTGTTCAGCGACTCTGAGCCAATCACATCAAAGCTAAACAGAGACTCTGTTTCAAATGGGCTCCTAATTGGATGCTGGCTTTATTCGAAGCAGGAAGTGAGTTCTGCACTTTGCTTTCGTTCACTAGAATGAGTTGTAATTCTTGGTGGCTCTAACTGTTTTATTTCATTGCAAACATATTATTATTATTATTATTATTATTATTATTATAAGACGTTTGAGGCTTTTTACAGTTTTTAGACATTTTGCAGACTAAACATACAGTGCACAGTGAGAATACCTGCCGTTTGCAGCGCTCTCTATCTAAGATCTGTTTCTCATATTTAAAACCTCCACACCAGAGCAGCAGAGAGTTCTTAGTAAACTCTGAATCAGTGGAAATCACTTCTCAAGCTGCTTCTTCGTTGACCCAAACAAAGATGGCCGCCCCCTCGTGCGCTCCTCATTGGTTAAGGTTGTCATATTTTAACGAGGCGAGGATGAGCGAGCCGGCGTAGCATGATCCAGCCAGATAAACTGTTGTTGTTGTTGTTGTTGTGGTGGATTAAAGCCGGGTGTGTTCCTGCAGCAGATTGCCCTCGGAGAGAACGGACAGGCCTTTTAGTGTAAAGGTATTAAGCCCGGGTCTAATCCAGAGCCAGGAGAGCAGCCAATTTAAAGTGGATCCAGCTCGTCAGGCTGTCAGTCACTATACTATACATATACTTCACACCAACATGCAGAACGTGTTGATTAATGGATTAGTTCATTGATTTGTGGATGTGTTACATACACTTCTTATAGGCTTCTGTGACTGTAAACTCTGAGACATGGAGGCTGAGAGGGAACTGTGACCGCAGAGTTGTTGATTTATCAGTTCATTGAGAGATTGATCAGAACTCAACATGTGCGCTGTTGCTCTGTGGGATGTTCGTCGGCCACACTGTGTGTGTGATCTGCCCTCATTACCATGCAGACCTATATTTTGAAAATACAATTCCCTAATTATCCCTGCTGTCGTGGTTCTGCTTCAGGAGCGGTGGCTGTGAAAGGACTTTCATGTGCGTTGCTTTCAGGGTGCATTTACTTTTCTGTGTGAAAACACCATTAAAAGCACGTACAGGGTTTTATGGTGCTGTAAGTTAGGAAACGTAGATGTTAGGTTGCAAAGTGTGTGCTGCTCATTCCCCTTCTGTTAAAGAACATTTCGCCACCAAAAGACCAGAAGGTGTTTACATGAACTACTGAAATGTCTCGGTCAGATATTTATCGTCTCTACTGGATCAGTTCGAAGGACTCTGGATACTCGACTCTACGCTGGTTTATGACCAAACGCCTGCAGAACTAATGAGGTTCAGCCTCAGCTGTACGTTGTTTTTAGTGCTAATTAGCACATCGTAGCATGCACATATTAGCTAAGATGGTAAATATTGGCATTGGGAGAATGTTAGCATGTTAGCTCAAAGCAGCATGGCCTCACAGAGCCAGACGTCCTGTTGTATTGCATGTTGAACTGAATAAACACGTGTAGCGCTGCAGAACGTGCAGGTGCGAGCTGAACGCTTGCTGTCCCACGCAGAGTTTGTAGCTAATGTTTAGCAGCGACAGCAGCTTGCAGTCTGCAACAAACCTAGAAACACCTGCAGGCTCTGCAGCTCACCTTTACCTCTGACCTCTGAGAGTACAGGGTCAAGAGAAAAGAGGATTTCCCGCAGGGAGCAATAAAGTTTTAAATTACATGACACTTGATTTCAGCCTGTTAAATCCATCAACGGGATCAGGAGAGGCTGCACGCGAAGCTCTCGCACAGGTTCACATGTGAAGGAAGGTATCGTGTGAACACACACACAGCAGCTGAGAGCATGAACCACGCTCTCAGAGCGCCGAAACACCCATACATGATCGGGTTTAAACTCTTATCAGCTGCAACAAACCAGATTCTGAGCTTCAGTCAACAGGTTTCAACTCCAACTCAACAAACACGCCTGTCAGAACCTTTAAGTGCCAGAAAACATGTAAATCCACCGGTTTTCAGTGCGTTTTTTACACAAGAATCCTATAAATCCTATAGATTTATTCAGGAAGAAGCAGAATGACATCACCAGGACTTCAAATAGTCCACATTTTGACTGAAATCTGGACCTGAACTTTCTGAGTATTCATGAAAACAACCCACTTCTGCAGTGTGTCTTCTTTCAACGTTCTAATTAAGCCTTGTGTGCTGTGTTATTATCTGAAGACTCGATTCTGCCACTCCCCCTGGCATTATTTCATTTGATTTGCCTTTAAACTGAGATACAAGTACAAGAATCAGCCCATTAGGACACATTCAGGTTCATCGTCTGGGCTTCAGGGGATAAACTCAAGTCCTGTGTCGCAAGTCCTCCAACCCAACAAAACCCCCAAAACGAGTCATCCAACCTTACAAAACGAGTCCACGAGTCCTCCAACGCAACAAAACCCCCAAAACAAGTCCTCCAACATAACAAAACCCCCAAAATGAGTCCACCAACGCAACAAAAACCCCAAAACGAGTCCTCCAGTGCAACAAAAACCCAAACATGAGTCCTCCAACCTAACAAAACAAGTCCACGAGTCCTCCAACGCAACAAAAACCCCAAAATGAGTCCACCAACGCAACAAAACCCCAACACGAGTCCTCCAATGCAACAAAACCCCCAAAATGAATCCACCAACGCAAAAAAAACCCAAAATGAGTCCTCCAACGCAACAAAAACCCCAAAATGAGTCCTCCAACGCAACAAAACCCCAAAAATGAGTCCACCAACCTAATGCAGCGCATCCTAAACGAGTTCATTTGAGGGTTTTTATGTGACGTCAGCATCCTGAAATCTGACTTCTGTAAGACCCCATCATGGACCACCAGCAGAGACCTGAACCTTCAGGTACATCGATGCCTCGATGATTAGACGTTAGCTTTAGTTGCTCGGTCTGCGTTGTGCAGAAGGTTCTGTATTTGCATTCCTACTCTACTTCCTCACCCTCTTCAAGCTGTCAGTATGACGGAAAAACCACCAACGCAACCAGGCCAACAAGTGCTTTTATTATTGATGACTTTGACATGATTATGAATTAGAAACGGTCTTAAATGACCTTAAATGTATCTGTTTCTTTATTGACTGGTTGCTTTTGCTGTAAAGAATGAAACTTCAGTGTAATTTCAGGTTGATCACAGCTGATCTCAGTGTCATTTTTATAATGAAATCACACCCATAGTCTTTCAGAAAGCTAATTCAGCCTCGTAGAGGTTCAAAGCGACTCTCTGAATCAACCTGGACAGATGCAAAGCTGTAATTTCCCCTCCAGGCTTTGCAGTCGTGAGAAGAATGGCTAATGACTTTGGTTTCGGTGGCTATAAACAGTTTCCTGCACAGGAGGAAGAATAAAACGAATCCAGCTGCCACAACTCAAACGGTACGTCTTCCTCCTGAACATTCAACTTTGTATTATTTATGGTTTTAAAATCTGGCCGGATGGCTGGAAGCAGAGATGCATCATGGGCACATGAACACTCCTGCTGCCTGAATCGCCACCGTCTTAATCTCCAAAAAAGTCCACCTTTATTGCAACTGTGCATGTGTAAGCATGCAACCATCACACTGTACCAAAGCTGCTACTTGATTAGTCAATTGAAACTAAATCAATCGCTTCTGTCGTTTTTCAAGCAAAAGTGTAAAATATTTGCTGCTTCCGGCTTCTTAAATGTGAAGATTTGCTGCTTTTCTTGTCCTTTCTGACAGTAAATTAAGAGTCTTAGGGTTTTGGACTGTTTGAAGACGTTACTTTGGGTCCTGGGATCCGGTGACGAGCATTTGTCACATTTTTTGACATTTTATAGACTAATCAGATGCAGATTAATCAATAATGAAATTAATCGTTAGTTGCAGCCCTAAACTGTGCTTCTTCTGTTCGACCAACAGCCCAAAGAAAACCCCAAAGACTCTTCTTCTACGGTCAGAAAATTCTCACATTTAAGAAGCTGGAACCAGTTAATGTTTCACACTTTTGCTTGAAGAATGACCTGAACGGATTAATTGATTATCAGAATAGTTTAATTGATTAATCGTTGCAGCTCTAGTTCTTTGACTTTGTGCAGAAACGTTGCTTTAAAGATCATCCAGGAGGCCTCACATTTCAAGTCCTCCAACCTGACGCAACAAGTCCTCCAACCCGACACAACGAGACCTCCAACCTGACACAACGAGACCTCCAACCTGACACAACAAGTCCTCCAACCTGACACAACGAGACCTCCAACCTGACACAACGAGACCTCCAACCTAACACAACGAGACCTCCAACCTGACACAAGGAGACCTCCAACCTAACATTCAAGCCCTCCAACCTAATCCACGAGACCTCCAACCTAACATCGAGACCTCCAACCTAACGCAACAAGTCCTCCAACCTAACGCAACAAGTCTTCTAACCTAAGATTCGAGACCTCCAACCTAACAAAACGAGACCTCCAACCTAACACAACGAGACCTCCAACCTAACATTCAAGCCCTCCAACCTAACAAAACGAGACCTCCAACCTAACACAACGAGACCTCCAACCTAAC
>JAVQJL010053963.1:0-20787 GCA_036024295.1 Nannoperca obscura | reverse complement strand
GTTTGTTTTTTTTTTTTTTTTTGTTTGTTTTGTTTGGCCCCCCCCCCCCCCCCCCCCCCCCCCCTTCCATTAGCCAGAGTGATAATGGACTTTTCCTGTGTACAGACCTCCAGGCCCCGGCTGCTGGCCCCACAATTGTCCATTAGGAAAAAAGGCATTTTAATGTTGTGCATTTGGCCCTCTTTGTCTTTAAATAGCTGCACTTTTAAAGCCACGTTCAGGAATTGTAGTATGAGTAGTTGTTCAAAGCGGATCAATAACAAGAAATGTTTGAATGGGAACCCTACCCAGCGACACACACATGGCTCTACTTTCATCTATGCACTGTTTACACCAGCTAGAGGCTTTTGTGTGCTATTATGTGGTTGGTGTCTTCATCTTTATCATGGTTTGTTTTGCCTCCTCTGCTACTGGTCGCAGGCGGCCCACATGGCAGACAGGTTTCATTTTAAAAGTAGGCCCACACACTTGGTCTCATAGTCACCCTCATAGTCGTTTGATGATTACAGCTCTGCAACACTGCAAACTACTAATTATGTTTAACAGAATGCCATCTGACTTCTTTTTTAAATGGTGAAAATGAATTGAGGAAGAGTGACGGTGCAGATTCCATGCTGGTTTTTGTCATTTTCGGTGTGAGCTGGTAGCAGCGTTAAGTTGCATGCTACAGATTGTGGCTTTATTACATTTGCCTTGGCGCTCTGTCTCCCTGAATGGCTTTACTTTAATGGCCTAAACAGACCAGAGTCATTGGATAAACAAGAGTTTAGCGGAGGAGTGGCTGGGTCGGCGTAGAGGAGGGGTGGGGTGGAAATGGCAGGTTTTTGTGGTGATTCTAGGTCCATATGTCAGCAATTTGAGGGCATTGTGTACCTTGGCCTAAAACAGAGGCTTCATGATCGATGGAGGGGTGAAAATCTCCCATGTCCCTGGCGCAGAACACAGGCAAGCACGAGGAAATTGCTTTCAGCTGATAGCTTCATTTTGGTTGACATTTATCAAGTGAATTACCCCTGTTCCTTTTAAATGTTTACTACTACTAGCACCGCCTTTTGACGTACGTGTGTGTGTGACTGCATTTGTGCACCAGCGAGAGAGAGCAATAGAAGTTTTTCTTTGTGGAAGTTCTTCTGTGTCCTTTGGCGATTTCTCACAAAAATATACATGTCTAAACCAGTTCAGTAAACGTTTATTTGATAGTCTAGCCTTTAATCCGTCGCTGGGGTTTTTAAGTAAACCAGTTATACATTTTTAACTTACATCATTAATTCACAACAAGCTCTTTTATAAAGTTTTATTAAAAAGCATCAATGTCTGTTTCCTGCAATACAGAAATGCAAAAGTAAAGACTTTTGCAGCCAATTACCGTTTGCTAAGTAGCTGGAAAGATGGCATTTATGGGATGATGGTGAATTCTAAAATGTAATAGCAGCAGAAGTAGAGTCATCAGTAATGTCAGTTATACAGCAATAAAGTTTGCCAACATTAGCCAGCATGAGCTGCTGGTCTTACCAGACCATGAGAGGCTGAAGCAGCAAAACTCTTGAGTGTATACAATTTTGCTAGAGTGCATTTTAGTTGTTGTGAAGTCAAGTTTCCATTTGTAAGAAGAGGATTTAGTTATTTCGTCTTTGAAACATTGCATAGTCTCACTTTAAAACATTAAAATGAGAATCTTTGAAAGTATGCGTGTTGCACTGGCGCTTACCGAATCCAATTGCATCCATTTACTGGTTTCAGAAAGCACAAATACCAGATGCAGCCATGAAAGAGTACAATTTAAACTCATTTTGAGGGGAGTGTTGCTCTCCACCCTGTCTTACTTCATTCTGCCCCATATACCTATTAGCATTGTTCTACTACTTTCATATTGAGAATTGAGAATGTTAATAGGGATATGGGGCAGAGTGAGACAGGGTGGAGAGACTGAAATGATACCTTCATTATTCATATCTTTTGAGAGAAGCTGGTAACCATGCTCTAATAGGCTACTAGTTTACCATAAAAGACCTGCATTATACTGCATAGCCGTTGTGTGTGTGTATGAAAGAAGAGAAAGGATGTATATATGATTCCCCTCTGCTGCCTGGCTTCCCTTTGTGCCGCCTGTGATTACACTTTGAACGTCAAGCTGCGGTGCTCCTGCAGCAGCTGAACCGCTGAGGAGGTCGTGGAGCTGGGCGACTACCGAGCCGACCACTTCAGTGTAGACAGAATGGGATCGACCCCACCTTCACACACACACACACACACACACCTCGCTCCCTCCTCCTTCCTCTTTCTCTCTCTCTTCTCATCACCTCTGGAGTGTTGAGAGCGTCAGAGTGTGAGAAGCCACCCTGAAGATCTCATCAAGGATCCAATCAGTGCGTGAATGCGAAATTTACTCTCTTCTTGCGACGTGATGATGGGGAGAAGACATTCAGAGTCTGTCTGGAGTGAAAATCTCTGCATATGCAAATTGAACTAAAGATTTAAATGGGTTTGATGTTCATAAGAGTATCTCTGACCCTTTCAGAGATGTAGTAACGGGCTCGCAGGAAAAGAATATGTGCAGATTAGCCTATTAATATTTATGGATGTAAATGGTTGAGCTGTGAGGCGTGAGGCCTTGTTGTGCCTGGTGTAATGCAGACCACGTTTTAGGCCTAATCCAGGTGGGTGCTCTTACTGCCTTTAACGGGGAAATGGCCAGCCATTTTAGGAGGAAGCTGAATATCCTAATAATCAGGTAAACTTATACTGGGCGGTGAGAGTGTTTCCTTCCGGAGCTCTTGGCACGTCAGTCATTCCCAGAATTGCTCCTGTCTGGTCTGCGAGCCATTTTAACTCAGTGGAACGTGTGCTCTATCCCCCCCACGTGCATTTAAAGAGGACCACACAGGCCCCTTTGGATAGCCTCTATATACACAAGGAGGCTCCCCAACCATCGTAGGGACCAACCAGACGCTCCAACGCACACACCTCCTGCTTCTCAGACCTGAACAAAGCGTTCCTCAGTCTAAAGTGGTTAAACTGTCATTTCAAATCGTCTGGACATCGTGATTACCGGCATGGGAGGAATTATATATTTAGCTTTATGTCCATCGCCATTTCCTCCCCCCACCCTGATCTGAAGTGACTAGCCAGTAGTGCCCTCGATATTACTATCTCTGAGGAGTTTAAACCTTCCCCCAAGAGACAAGTGTAATCAAGGGCTGCCAGCAGGAGAGAGGGAGAAAGAGGGAGAAAAAGGGAGAGAGGGAGGGAGGTGGGTGGTGTTGGAGGCCTGTGGTGATGGGATGGTGGAGGGAATGACAATGGACCCAATCTCCACATACAAGTCCTCAGTCAAGTCTTTAAAGAAAAAGACGCTAACAGATAATAATAAGTCTGAAACATTAAACATTTTTCTGTACAATGTAATCTGGACAATATTTTCAGATAATATCTTAATATCCTCTCATTTTGTTGTAAATCTACAACACGTTACAACGTTCTTCTTGATGAAATACTAGCAGAAAACGTTTCGTATAATTGTAAAATTTGACCAGAAATAAAATCTTCACATTTTCTTCTTTGATGGAGGCCATTTTCAGTTTGTTTTAAAACAATGATTTAAAAATCTGCTACTGCTGATGGATGATTTCAACTTGTCTTCAATACAAATCCTATTGAGTTCATTGAAACACAACATAATTAGGCAGATTGCCTCACTGGAAGCAAGAAAAATGACACTTGTAACCAATTCACAAATTCTTGCATCAAGTTAATTTGCACTGTAATATATATAAAAAATATTTTTTATTCACTTATCGTTTTACTTTCAGGGCTCAATAATAGACCAAAATGACATGTTCAAATGGTGATTTTTGTAGTGCCGTAACCATTTCAAGAAAATGTAATTTCTCATGTACTGTAGTTCAGCAGGAGAAAACATACATACAATGCCCAGTTAATGAGGGGTGGAAGCTTGAATGTAAGGACAAGCATCCACCTACACATGCATTGATATACCTTTGTTTTACATTACTTTTTTGAGACGTTCAGGAAAATGTTGATATTCTTTCCTGAATTCTTCCCACTATGCACTGCTAAAATACATTGTCCCTCAGTAAACCCCCCTTCCCCCAGCCTCCAGGACCTCATCCATCCTGGAGAGACTCATTCATCCTCAATAACGTCACCACTTGCTCATAAATAAAAGTGACCGTTAGGAAAGCAGATGAACGCAGGCAACGGATTGGACAGGAAGCCAGTTAATCTGCAATCCAATCCGGCTCGAGTCTAGTGAAACCCGGCTCAGCTTGGCTGACCGAGGCCTGGGAGGAAGGAAGTGAAGGACTCAGGAAACAGTGTTCAGAGCTTTCACCAGTCATATCCATCACAGTGCATGGTGATGGAAGCGCGTGTGTATGTATGTGTGTGTGTGTCCCTGTTTCACCAGTCATATCCATCACCGGGCTCTGTCTCCAGGCCTGGGCAAGAGAACTGGAGAGTCATTAGAGGGGCTGGGCTGCAGGCTGCAGCGCTGCACTTTAACTAAACATCTTTTCCATAAAATAAATGCTTCCAGGTTAGCGTGGGTCCCGGAGAACCCAGGTCGCCTCGCTTTTGCTGCCACTCATCTGATCCCAATTACCAGGCAGACTGGGTCAGAGCCAGCGGAGACTATATGGATACAGACTGGAGTCGTGTGTTAGACACCAGTGACAAGTGTGGCATCCTTTTGGGCTTAAATCATATCGCCCTCCCACCATGCACCATCCTCCCTGTCACTGTGCAATACATGCATATATGTGTAGGTTAGTATGTGGCTTGAGGACAGTTTAGTGAGGCATAAAGCTGTTGTGATCAAACCTGTGACTTATCAGCAATGGGAATCCAACCACAAAGCCACCTTGAAATCTAACTGCCAAGTTGAAGCATAGAAATATGCCACTGACCCACATATACATACATATTATACATGCGCTTACTATTTACTGTATCTCAAAAGACATACAGTCTAGGCAAGGCAAGTTTATGTGTTTCCATGGCACCTTTGAACTACAAGGTATTTCTATCTGTCCACATCACTTGGTTTTCATATGCAGCCTTTTCTGTTGCCAGCAACCCCTCAGTTGCTGTGTTACCTGTTATTTGATCGTATTATAGCATACTGTATAGCAGGACGTCTCCTGTTGTGTCATGCAATGGCTTATTGTCCTTTTGTATGTCACCTAGGCCTTTCACGTCATGTCATTTTCAGCAACAAGACATATACACAGTCTTGCCACGTCACATTACAACATGTCGTATCTTGTCAGTATCTTTTAATGTTATGACAGTTATAGATTGTTCACGTCATATGATATCTTCTGCAGTTTTATATCATGGTCAAATGTTTCATGTAATATGATAAAATGTCACGTTATACCACATCTTCTTGTCCTTTCATGTCATATCCCCTCTGTCTATATTGTTGTATAAAATAAAAAAACATATTTACTCTGGGCATGTCTCACACAAACCCTGTTAAAACTACAACATACCTTTGTAGTTTTAACAGATCATATACTCGTTTACTTTGTTTGATAAAGGCATTGACAGACTGAATGCACAATTATTACATGTTGCCTTAGCGTATAAGCTTACACTAACTTGTAAAACCTGGTGGACTTTCATGACTATATAAGAGCAGACATTGTAGTTTAGTAGTTTAGAAACATGCACTATCATATTTAGTAGGAAAGTAGAACTCAAAATGTATGTGTAAGCCAGCACCTTGAACATTTCAAATGCAAAATTTCACCCTGCATCCAGCACATCCATTACATTCACTCCAGTTGTGTTACATGAGAGTAACCTGATCTTGGAAGAGAGGAAAAGTCGATCTTGGTGATATATATGTGCTTGTGTATGCATGTGTTTTTGTGTGGACACAGTGTGCATTTACATTCATACATTATTGAAAAATTGTTTCCTGATGCTGTCCTCTTCCCTAGAATATTAATTACCAAATGATGAAACCGCCTCTTTGGTCGGGGAGGTTGAGGTTGAAGGAGGAAGTGGGGGCCGCGCATACAGGAGACCATCCTTTTTGATGGGGTTAACTCTCATTTTGAGTGAGTGCGTGCGTGTGTGTGTGTGTGTGTGTGTGTGTGTGTGTGTGCGTGTGTGTTTTGTGGTGCTGCTGGGAGGCAGGGGGGTTATGGGGATGGGGTTATCAGCTATGTTGGGGAGTTGAGTTTCAGGGGGAAGCACTTTTCTCAGATTGAATGCATGATGAGAATATCTTGGACAGCTGGACGGAGCAGTTGTATTTTTGGCGCAGAATCTCTCATTGATACATTTTTCTCCAAAGGAAATTATTTTCAAGCAGAAGAGAAAAAGCTGTATTTAAATGTTCCCGTTTGTGTGCTGCTCAGTGAGGCCCTTTCCAGGTTGAATAAAGTTAAATATATATGAAAATTCAAACAAGCAAACAAACACACACACACATTGCACAGACAGATACAGATATAAAAGAGCCCTTCACTTTATCAAATGAAAACCGCCAGAAAAAATAGCTTTTATGTGTGTCAAAATGATGTCACCTATGACCATTTAATTTCAAGATTATCTCATACGTGAACATAATTGAATGGCTTCATGATCATCAGACACCTTCTACCGCTCTCACGCTCACACTGAGCCAGTGTGGAAAGGGGGATGGCACCATCTAGTGAAACTATGATGTAGGCAGAGAGAAACTACACTCTTTTCTTGCTGTAATGACGCTTGGAGAGATGAAATAAAAATAACAATACAACAAATATTAACAGGGTTTGTACAAAGTCTGGGAAAATGCTTAATTGTAACCGTTATGTTTTCATGGTTAGGAATATGCATAAATTCGAATATACTCCTTGAAAAATGCTTGATGTTTTAACATAATCTGGTGTTTCATCTAAACAATTGTGGGAAAATATAATTTCATGCATGTTATGTGAGAAGATGTGAAGGACACATTTTTTAAGAAAGTATGCACTATCTCAGGGCAAATAGACCTGGGAGAGAGATGAAAAGCACAAGAATTTACTGGACATTGATACCCAATTATTTTCTGGCAAACAGAGAATGGCCAAAAGATAAAGCTAATGAAGTCGAGGGCAGGGCACAACGAAAAGCACACCGACATCTTCAAGGCCACGATAAGGTAACTCGCTTCAGACTCCTCTGAGGGAGAGGTGGTTTTCCCACAGTGCTAAATAAAGACCTGTTCTGTGTGGCGGACTCTTCATGAACAGACACGTTTGCTGTATTTGTTGATTCTTCAGTAAACTATTATTCACTTTTGAACTCTATTAGACTCAGTTGTTTTCTTCCTTAGTGTATAAGTTTATGACGGTGTGGTGAGGATCCGTGGAGCATCTGGCCCTTCTACGCGATTTTCTCCCACACAATCACTTATGTAAACCAATAGTCTTCTAATATATTTAAAATGGAACAATCCCGGCTTCATATTTCTTTATTGTCTCCTGGCATTTATAGTTACTATTTAGATGGGATGGTTTTTGGTTTAGGTACCATAAAGGTGCTTGAAAAGTGCTTGAATTTAACTCTGTATTAACTATTCATTAATACTTTTGCTTGCTGAATGCAAGAATGCCAAAAATTCTGTTTTATAATATTTATATTGAACATGAGATTCATAAAAACAGACTTAAGGCAATAGTGCCCCCAAAATTAATCTTTTTAACACCCACATACAATAGGCTTAAAAGTTGGCAGTTTTCTTTTTAATAGAACAGCGACTGTCATAAATTCAAAAATTCAAATATTGACACATTTTCATGATGGGAAGAAAAGATATTTGTCAAACCACTCTTGCATCACAGACCACTTCTCTTCTGTCCGTCCCCAAAATTCCAAAATGTTATATGTTTCAAAATATTTCAACACATTTGGTTTTTCCCATGATTCAGGTTTCTTACAGTAATCCTACAGTCTACAGTGTGTAAAGTAACCGTTGTGACTGATATATTTTTCCCAACTGATCTGAGCCCTAGTATTTGTGATAGTGTTAATAAAACTTGTTTTGTGTTTTTGGATGACCGTGTACTGATTGAAGCCAAGAGAGAAACGTTTATGAAACATACTAGGTCAGTCACTACAACCAACAGTTAACAGCCACAGTCTACCAGGACATTATACACCCAGTATGGAACACTAAAACAAAGATAAGGCTATCTTAACTGATCACTGCTTCATGAGACAGTCAGACAGCTTTCTGTTTCTCTTTTCGTAATGCTGAATGAAGAAGTCTTCTCACAGTGTCTCATTAGGCGCCTGTTTGCAGAATTCCCAGCAGTTTGTGTGAACAAGAAGAAAGACAGATGGTTTATTCATCACAGATAACAGATTAAATGATGTATCCATTAACTTGCTGAGCAACACAGAAACTCCTAAAACAAAACAATGCAAAAGCTTTGTCTGCAATATTTGTTCAAGTGTAAGAAAGAGGAAGTGGTCATAAAGCAATAAAACGTGACTGGTGGGTGTTTTTGTTTTCAAGTCTAATGATTAATCGTCTTTCTTAAGAGCAACAGCACAGTGTATAGGCACAATCCTTGTTAAATATGTAGTTTTACTAATAATACAGAATATACACTCACCAGCCACTTTATTAGGTACACCTTGCTAGTATCAGATTGAACCCCCTTTTGCCTTGAAAACTGCCTTAATTCTTCATGGTATAGACTCAACAAGGTGCTGGACACATTTCTCAGATTTTGGTCCATATGGACATGACAGCATCGCACAGTTGCTGCAGATTTGTCGGCTTATCCATGATGTGAATCTCCCGTTCCATCACTCCCCAATGCTCTTTTGGATTAAGATCTGGTGACTGTGGAGGCCATCTGAGTACATTGAACTCATTGTCATGTTAAAGAAACCAGTTTGAGATGATTTGAGCTTCGTGACATGGCAAGTTATTCTGGGAATTGCAGAATTGTGGCTTCATCTCTACCAGCAGAAATTACACATACTCATTTGACCCAATCTAATTATAAAATACACATAAGTTCAGCTTTGAGTAACACTCTTGAAGTCAGCTTTCTGTTGTAACCTTATTCCTTAACCAAAAAACCCATCTTGAGTTTCTGTCGACTGTTCTCAAGGCAAACGTCTGGTTAGGTTATTATTAAATTCCAGTTAATATGCTGTAAAGCATGTGTACCAATACATTTGCTGTTGCCTGCACCTGTTATGTAGCAAAATAAAAATAAAAACGTCTGTGTGAAGATAAGAACCTATTTCCTCTGCAGGGGGAGGTTTATCTGTTCACTGACTGCCTCCGGTACGCCCTCTCATACCCTTGCTACCCTACATTGGAAATCATATCCTATTACTTGCAACATATAGTCTTTCACTTCTAAATGTATATGGTAAAATAAACCTCATGAAGAAATATTTTGCAGAAAGGAAATAACATGCTGATTATTGCTGACTGCAGCGCTTTTGACCTCACACGTGGCTGCACTGCAAAAACACACAATCATGCATTCAGGGAAGGTTCCTGGCTGAACCTGTCAGAGGCTTGATGTTGCAGTTGTTAACCAGTAAAACAGAATAAGGGTGGGTGAAAAATGAGTCAAATATACGTAATGCAACAGGATATGCTGACTGAATGAAATCTCAATTAGTCATGGATTTGGTGAAATATAAGATGATTACTGAAGAATGAAGAAGATACAGAAATAAAAATAGATGATTTTTTTTATCAAATGTTACTGGAATCTGCGAGGTCTCTTGCCAGGAACACTCATAGAGTCACTTCTCTTTTCACTAATTGCAGATAGAAACTGTTGCTGCTTTGCTTGCAGTATTGCAAACCTAATTGTGAACTTGAATTTTCTCTTGGGCTGCACGCAGAACAGAAACAGACAACTGCAATCATTAATAAAGTGTTTGAATTATCAGATCTATGTGAAACAGAGAGTTTGATGTGTAGCTGAAACCACTTTCAGGACTTTCAAGGTGGATTACCGATTGTTCTGTGGAGCTTCTCCATCCTTACTTTACGGTATGCGGTAAACTATGTAGTGTCTTTAAAAAAAACTTGTTAAAAATTATTCTTATATGTAATAATTTTATTTAAAATAAAAAGAATACAAAAGTGGAATTGATTGTGTAGTTATATATGAATTATATCAACAGCCTTTTTATGTTTTTAATTATTGTGTACAATACAGCCAGTGCACAAACATACTATCATCATACGATAGTTTGTTAAAAATGTGCATAATGTCTTTGTTGGTCAGGAACTTTTGTGCCCTCAGTACTTGACAGTTTGTGTTTGGAGCTTCAGCACTCCTCCTGTCCCAATTGTGTCCCTGAGCGTGGGGCAGTGTCCCGGGCAGGCCAAGACCAGCACCCTGCATCCTCCTCTTTTGCTTAGAAACGTACTCAAGGACTCGTCAAAAAATTGGTTCCCTTCTTTGTACCCATCCAGCAACAGCAGAGCCTCACTGGACCCACTTATCATAGTCCTCAGCTCATCCTCTGATGAAATCTTTTCCGTGAGAGAAAGTTGAGTCGTTATTTCCAGAAACAAGTCACCCTTCACTTTGCTGCAGTCAACATATAGGAGGAGTTGAAGGATGCTGAGATCGAGGAGGTTGAAGAGGACATGTGTGGGCCCTTCAGTCCAAGAAGAGATCAGGATGTGGGCTATGGTTGTCTTCCCGCTTCCTGGGGGTCCCTCGAGAAAAAGTGTCTCTCCAGCTTCTGGGAGTAAAGCTTGAAGATTCACAGGCTGGCCCTTACTGACAAAAACACAAGCAGAATTAAGATTGTAAATACACAGGTTCGTACGCATATAAAAACGTAGACATCAACTGTGTCAACTGCATATGTCCACGCTCAAAGATTAAGTTTAAGGACCAGTCACATCAGCATTTACAATGACAAATTTCTCAAAATCCATTCATTTCAGTGGAATCGCTTCTATCTGTGGAGTTGCTCACAAGGGAGAAGTAAATCCACCCAATTTATTTACCTCAAGTTCAACTTAAGTGAACTCTGACTCACAAATGTGCTCCATTGTCCAACATCAAGCCATCTGCTGACTTGAAACTTGGAGTTCAAAGAAGGTTTAAATGAGCAAGGGGAAACAAAGCGATTGATATCCTTAACATTTTTTATTAAAAAAGTGTAACTTCTCATACTATTCTAGAGAGATATAAGAGAAAGGGGGTAACTAAAAATGTTCTCAGTGGCTTGGAATGAAAAACTTGAATTGTTGCTGTTACTGGAAATGAATTCATAGACGTAGGTTGGTATCCTTATGATCTATTCGGAAATTGACTTTTGTGACTCACTTGTTTTGCAACCTGTGAGGCAGCTCCTCCACACTGAAACTGTCCCAGTGGCTTCTCATCTCTGCATTGAAGTAGAAGTCCGAATAATGGGCTTTCACAAACGTCCCCAGATTTTCCTCCATGCAGCCTGCAGACCGCAAAACAGATCTGATCATGATCATATCCACGTCATTTGTCGAATTGCAAAATTCTTTCTGTCTTGCACAGAAAATTGCCAGTAAGGTAGTAGAGGCCTGAAAAGATGTGGAATGTACAGGCTGATATTATCACAGTAAAGGGCATTTTTTAAATGACTGTAGGCTTGTTTGGTAATCTAATGTTGTGACAGACAACTACAGCTTCCCTGGAAGAAGTTGTCTCACTGAATTTTTGAGAGGCTTGTTCAAAACCTTGTGTTACGTCTTAAGTGCACTTTCGTAATTCTTCTTTCACATTTTTGTAATAGAACACAAAGACAGAAAACACAAAAACCAACACGTTCTTATTCACTGCCACTATAAGGGAATTATGTATGATAATTGTTTGTGCTGAACCGATGATTGATTGCTAACTATTTTGATGATTAACTTGAGCCAATTTTCAAGCAAAAATACCAAATAATCACTAGTTCATGCTGAATTTGCTGAGTTTCTATATCTTAAGTGGTAGGTTAACTGTTGTGTTATGTTGGTTGGAGATAACAAGACATTTGAAAACCTCAACTAGGGCTTCCGAATTCTTTTTTTTTTTTTCTAATGAAAATAATTATTTTATATTATTTGCAGACCTGATCATTTTATACATCGACTGAGAAACAGAAATCATGTAAACAATGGCTGTTAGATTTATAAGAGTCACTTGCCTTCTTTGAAAGTAGTTATCTCTTCCTCATTTTCTTTGTTTACTTGTATGCCTGGTGGGAAATAAAGGGAGGGGAGGAGAGGAGAGGTCATTAACATTTACTAAAATTAACATGTACTAAATTACCCTGTGTTGTGGCCATTAATTACTGAGTAACTGAATCATTGCTACAGTGACTACAAGAATTGAGGTGGGGTAAATCCACTCATATACACCTCAATGCAAGTTTAAATCAATATAATCTAATAATAAACAAATGTGCAACTTCCCAGAAAAGGGGATATTTGAACTTCTGTATTCAGGACAACTCACACACTGTCGATGCTTATTGTCATTTATTAAACAGATATATTTCAGTCAAGTGACCTACATTTTGTATTCCACATGTACAACTTTAACTGTGGATCTTATTGTATTACTGTAGGTGTTATTATGTGTAACCTGTGAGAGGCCCTGCAGTGACTTGAGTTTTCGCCCTGAAAACAGCTGAATAGAATCGTGATGGAGAAAATTATGATCAAACTTTGGATGTCTTTCATGTAGTGCATACGTCTCTTACAAATGCATCGTCAGCAATTTGACTACAATGCTGCTAAGTGCTTTGCAACAAAAGTGCAATCTACAGAGCTTCTGAAAAGTCAGTATGTTTTAACTATGATTACCAGGCTCACACATTCCTTTTAATAGGTGAAACATTAATTGTTTAACTCTGTTCAGACTCACAAGCAGCTGCAGAAACAGATGGGCCTTGACCGTCGACCAAAAGCTTCCTGGTATTGTGATGGCGGGACCCTAAGGAAAAAAAGACATGGCTATTAATTTTATTATGTTGGTACAGTGTGCGTGTGCGTGTGTGTGCATGTGTGTGTTTAAGTACGGATATGTGGAAGGATGAACGTTTGTTTGCCTCTGTAATATAAAAAAAGTCTAATTCATGCATCTCAATGAAATTATATTATAATGAGACAGAGTTGTCTTTGTTTTAAAACCATCAGTTTAGCTTTCTATATGTTTGACAGACTTGTGATCTATATGGTGTTGTGGTATTATAATGTTTTGGCTTTGAATTAGTTTTATAAATTCAATATACTAGTAGCAGAGGGGTTGTTAAGTTGAATATGTTGTTGGTCTAGTCTGCCTGACCCATTGATTCTTTATTTGACTGAGTTTTGTGCGAGTTAGAATCTATGGCCTCCGACCACTGCTCTGAAATATCAGTAGCTGTGCTGTGTTTTGATAAATTCATGCTGCTTTCTGTGGTGCTGATTGCACCTTTTTTGTCTCGGATCTATAATATCCTCTAAACTATATACCATAAATACTTAATTCTATACAACATTGTAGCCTATATACTATATAGAGTAGTGCCACCTTTATGATAAAGGCCGCCTGCAGTATTCCCATAATATTTCTATGATCCTTCAGTTGCGTCTGTGCTGCGAGCTCAGGTGCTACCGTTACACAATTCGAGGTAGTTTAGTCTCAATCACCTGCACGGGCCACCATCCTCTTTGTTAAAATCCCACACAGTCACCACTGCAGGTAAGTACATTCATTGTTTTCTCTGTTGTTTTCAAAAAGTCCTATACAAATAAAGGCATTATTATTTTTATCATTTTTTTTTTTTGCTTCTATGAAGGTTCACTCTTTAATGGTACCAGCATACTATCCATCATGTACACACACTTTTATTAGCAACGTTTCAGCCCTCAGACTTCGATCAAATTCATATAGCACAGTTCATCTTTGCCCGATAAAGTTCTGAGGACCGAAACATCGTTAGTAAAGGGAGTACAATGTGTGCCTTGAGTTATTGATCCTACCCATGTGACCATAGGACTTTATGGCATGCAAGGACTTGAAATTGTGAGCTGATAAAATGCGATCTGTAGTATTTCTGGTACCGTAACTGAAGCAAGACTTCTTATCATGTTCACACATTCACATATGTAGAAACATTTTACAAGCATACTATTGAAATGATTGAGGTTTGTTTGGGGGATTATACATATAACAAACGTGCTATACTGAAAAATCACCCATGCATTTACAAATAGCCTCAAATTCCCCTGTCACACAAACCAAGACCGAGCTGGGTGTTTCCAAAAATTGTGGATGTGAAACATGGCAGGGTCAAAACGCTAAGTCATGCTGACATGAAAACATACATAGCAAGTCACATGCTACAAAAATCCCTTAAAGCCAATGACAAACCTTATGTAGTCTCAAATTAAAAATCTAAAGGCTATATTGTTTGACAAATACTTCCTCTTTTCAGTCCTAAAATGACTTCACTCAACATGTATCATATCTACCAACTGTTTTTACAGTTGAAATGACACAGAAACTTACTGACATGACACAAATTTGTCCTGCGATTTGCCTTGGCTGCTAGGGCTTCGACACAGGAAGGATTTAGGATGCTGACTAATGAATTCAGCCCAACAGCAAGTTGTTTGAGGTGAAAGTGAAGGCACACTTTTAGTTCTGCTAGGACAATAAAGTTTGAATAGTTCTATTCGGTGCTAAGTTACTGCAGTCCGTTGTGTCCTCTTCTCAAATGGGTTGTAACAAAAAATAAATCAGTGTGAATACTTCAAATGAGGAAACAACAAGGGACTTAAGAATAATGTTACACTCCCAAGTATCCACTCCATTTACTGCAGAAAGTCTTTTGCATATACTAGAGGGAAATCCAGCCCTGCAGTGATCCCACCAAACCTGCACACTCTGCCTTTCAGTTCAAGCTGCAGATTGAATGTCCCAGGGCAGAGACAATTGGCTTATATCTTTAATAATCTATTGCACATGTATCTGTTGTTGTGAATAGCTGTGTATTGTGCATTACGGCTTCATATACGAATGCAAGAACGATCCATTTGTCACTTGTATTACTGCCATTTGTCACTTTGTCACTTTAATATTTCACCATGGCTGTGTGTGGAATTATTAAGTATCTTTATGCCTGGTGTGCATTGTCTCATATGCCAGTGTCAAATACAAATTTCAATTTCATGTCGATTTTATTGGACATCAGAGTATTCTGACGTAGATATTTCGTCTCCATTCTACACCTGCATTCTACGTATTGCTGTGTTTTCTGTAAGCGACATGCTCTGAACCTGTTGGACGGTTGTAATGTACTGTATACATAAAGAATAGAGTGACTGGTTACCTTTTCGTCGTCGATACATGAGCACTGCAATGGCAATGACAACCATTATCACTCCTATGCTCAAGAAAACAATGAGGGCATCGTTTTTAACAGGAGGAATAGGTATTTCATCTGTGAAAAGAGTGAAGGATTAGTGTTAAAATGTGCCACAAAACCTACAGTATCACATATGTAATGCATGATTTATACGCAAGCTTTTAATGTTTGGCTACTGTGGAAATAACCAAATATACCAAAGACTATTGCATACTTCCCCTTGCTAAATAAATCCAGCTATTAAAATGACTCAGACTTGGGCAAGCAGCCCAATCTTCTTTTTCTTTTGGTGTTGTTGTATTAATATTAATAGTCCATTTTCCTTCCTTTAGCCTTCAAATAACCTGCTTTTATCTGAGTTCAAGTGTGGAGCTGTAACCTCAGAGAAGCAGTAAAAGTCTTTAGAATTTAAAGCTCATCAAGTCCAAACATACTGTGGAAACATTATGCTTCCCATAAGCAGAAACACTACACTCACGCAAACAAGCCACACATTTCCACACATGTAATAAATCTCTTGTAATAGCTCCTACACACTGCTGAAAAAAACACCTACATTTTCACTAAAAAGCGGAGCACCATCTTGTAACTCTGGAAAAACTGTGGTTAAGAGCTTTGTTATGAAGAATAGAGACTTCTATAAAAAAGAAAGTGATAAGTACGCATGTGACGACATTATATTTCCTGTTTTTAAATGAGAATATCCAAGGCCTCACCTAATGTTATAGTGCCAGCTGCTTTTACATGACAGACTACAAGTTCAAAAACAAAGAGGAGGCCAACTACAATGTTTATATAGTGCAATATAGCACAACGAAGACAGACAAAGCCATACTATTTATCCATTTGCTTGCTTCTCATTTGATTCGTTTGTCTTTTAGTTTACTTTTTAAGAGCTAACAAGAAATGAGGGGGGGGCATGCAACAATGTGTCTGGCCGGACTTGACCTGGGGATGTTGCGATTACATGGTCAGCATTTTTAAACCCCTCGTCTGTTTTCATCCTCCTCCTGTATCCTGTCTTGAAAGAAAGGAACTGAAAATGTACCTGGAATATGAAATGTTGCAGAGTGGCCATCATTTGTGAAGGAACACGTGTAGTTGTTTTTGTCTGATGATAAGACGCGTATCTGACTGGTGACTCTAAAAAGCTGGTCAGGTGTTGATTCTTCAGTGGTATCAGGGCTGAGTCTCCGCAGGTGTCCATCCTGCCACGTAACGAAGGACACGGGGTATCCCTCAGACTGGCACGTTAGCACCAACTCATCCCCGTCTGCAGACTTCTGAATGTGTCTTGTCACTGCTTTATAAGGTGCTGCAGGAGGATCAGATAGAAATAATATTAAATAACTCCCTTGCGTTTAGAATAACCACCACTATGATATGATT
Source organism: Nannoperca obscura (assembly GCA_036024295.1). Classification (NCBI taxonomy): domain Eukaryota; kingdom Metazoa; phylum Chordata; class Actinopteri; order Centrarchiformes; family Percichthyidae; genus Nannoperca; species Nannoperca obscura. The sequence continues at coordinate 4,020 of JAVQJL010053963.1, read as the reverse complement.
TTATGATTATGAACAAGAGATCTTGCAAAATACTGATAATGGGAAGATGTAGAGGAGAGTTTAAACAAGCCAAAAGCATTCTTTACCAAATTGAGTAATACTGGTCTTAGTTTCATTTTCACAATGAGTGATACTCTAACTGCCTAGAAATGACCACATGCCACAGCAGAGAATTCAGGGGCTTTGTTCTGGGAATGGGGGTTGCTCATTGTCCACCAGTTGTGTGTTTGCCAAAAAGCCAAAATAGTTAAGATGTTACATTCTCACAGACTCGATACTTACCCAAGACGGATAAAGTTATCGTTTTATAATCAGCTCCTTCGTCTGTCTGCAACAAACACTGGTAGGTCCCAGCATCACTGATCCTGAGCCTGGAGACCTATAAAGAGTCAAAAGAAGAGAGTAGAGTTGTTAGAAGTCCTGGAAAGCCATACTACGTTATTCCTATATCCTATACTAGAGGTTGAAATGAACCAAAATCATGACAAAAAGTTTCGAATATCAACAACTTTCTGAACAACTCTCTCATTGATTGAACTATGATCAATCACAGTAACACAGTAACACACAGTTTTGTATCTGATACAACACTGTCAACACAGATAACAACGGAAAGATAAATATGATATTTTGACAAAAGAGTATTGACCTGTAACTTGGCCCAGCCGTCCCTCAGCTCCTCAGTGCGAAGCCTCACTCTGCCGCGGTAGTCCGGATCCTGGAATGCCAAGTCCTCCTTCCCGTTATCCATCCGGAACACTTTCTGAGCCGAGGGAGTGATCCTGTACCAGGTCACCTTTAGGCGGTCCTTTTCAGGGTTTGATAGTTTAGGCTGAAACCTGCAGCCCATCACAACATCTCCTCCAAACTCTGACTCGTACACGCTTCGCTCTGCGTCCACGGTGAACAAGACTGCAGAGAATACACAGTAATATCAAGATTAATCCGCCATGAAATATTCACTGGTGAAGCAATACGCAACATCAAATCATGGATCACTGGATGATTTTACTTTGCAGTTGTAAACTAGCTCGTGTGCCAAATAGAAATAGAACGATTTCATGTAGATAACATTTTTGTCCATTTGTGCTCTCATATGTCTCCACTGCTGTACGTTTTGTACTACACACCTGAAAGAGATGGCTGAAACATGACTTGCAAAACTATAAAAAGGGCCCAGTCCATTGAGACCTAAAGGAGACACAAAAGGGAGTATTAGAGATCTTGAAATATCTGGGCGGTGTTACTGGCAGCATGAGTCATTTTACTGGAGAAAGCCACATGTATATTCCACAGCCAAAAAAGTTGGATTGGATCAAAACCTTGAACAACAAAAACACACAACATCACATGACGATGAGCCATACAGTGTTATTCCTGATCTGAGCATGACTCAGCTCTTGTGTAAAGCAAATGACTTCCCCATTGGAAAATTATTGGTAAAGAAACAGAAATATAATTGCTATTGTTGACTCTGGACGCTGTCAGCTGTCAACACACACCTACACACACACACAGACACACACACACACACACACACACACAAAACAGTAGTTTGTAAATTCATTTTATCTTGCAATGTTAGCACATCAGGCGACCGTTATATAAATGCAGTCAGACACATGTGGTCCAATAGACGTATTTCTAATGTATTTGATCTAAGGTCACTTTTAGGCATCCTGTTAGGACCAATCTCTACATGCAAGTTTTATTGACACAGCACTTTATCATAAAGATCTCAAAGTGCTTTAGTTTGAAGTTAATCTTTGCTGATTGCCTGTGACAAGAGCAGTTCTGCAGAAACCTTTAAATGTGGATGAGCTGTCATTGATGATCAAGCTGTCTATGGTCAGCTTTTAAGTCAAGTATTGGGTTATTATAAAAACCCTGTTGTGAACGTGTTTACTAGAATTACGATGATCTTCAGACTACAGAGCTAGATTCAAAAACTTGTGATAAATGGCTAAATAAATATAATAAAATATTCGGAAACAGATAAACATACAAATTGTACAACAAAAAAAATCACAAGTAGACAGACAATCAAATGCTCATAAATAAAAGTATCACTTACCATATCTAATAATACAAGAGTGAATAATTATAATAGTGCACAAGTTGTGCAAACTCGCTGTGTTGTTTATGAGTCAGTGTTCCTTACCTGCAGGTCACGAAGCAGCCACAGGTATTTTCATTAGCTGTTTCCTCCTTCCTTCAACTCGACAAACGATCCGCAGTGTCTGCTTCGCTTGAACTATATATACATGAGGAACTTATTTCCTCGAGTCCAGTTATCGAGAAGGGATACCCAACCTCTCTGATTCACGCCCACTCAATCTTTTTTTTTTTTTGGGGGATGCAATCGCATTGCTTTTCAGTCATTTCCCAAACGACCGCAGTGTGCGTGACTTACTTGTTGGAACAGATTTTTCTCCCCATTATTGTGAGTCATTTTACTCATATTACAAGTAAACGCATTGTCGGCGGAGGCAACATCCCGCAATTTCACAAACTTCTACTAGGGAACAAGTAGGTTTGTGTAAAGTACGCTTTCATTGGCGCTCCATTAACCCCCGTGAGAACAACAGCTCGTTATTTTCAGAGAACGGCGGACTGTTATACGGTTCGAAAATCAAGTCAAACACGGAAACAGACCACATATTTACTGTAAGGAAATAAGCAGTGGGTAATAACTAGTGGGCGTAGCGTAAAAAGTCTGTCTGGATGTAAATATTGCGACGTTTATAAATTCAGTAAAGCAATCAGTTCAGCCTAAAGCCTGAATGCTTTTTTGAAAGTGATCGCGCCTCTGTTCTTTCCATGTGTTTGCCTCTGACTCACCTTTACAGTAACGTTTTACCAAGGTAATTCCACCTAGCCTTTGCAGAGGTATCATCAAAGTTTCCAGCAACACACGACTTGTCTCTCGCCAGCTCACTTCAAATGTGAGGCTTTGCTGCTTTTCTTTGTCATTTATGACTTTAAATGAAGATGATTGGAGTTTGAGACAGTTGGTTGGGAAAAAAGAAGCATTTTGAAGATGTTACTTTGGGCTCTGGGAAATTGTGATTAATATTTTTCAGAATTTTGGGACATTTTATAGACTAAACCATGAATGGTGAAAACAATTGGCACATTCATCTATAATTGATGGTGAAGTGTTCAGATCCTACACTTGAGTAAACAGTATTCACACAAAAAGGTAAAACTTGTGTAAAATTCCAAATGTATTATAATCAAAGTGTACTTAAAGTATCAAAAGAGAAAGTACTCATTATGCAGCAGAATGACCCCTGTTAGAATTATATTATTAAAAATGCTATTGCTGGATCACCATTAATGATGCATAAACATAAAAGAAGCATTTTAAGGTTGTATCTGGCAGAGGTGCAGCTGTATGCACACACTGCAAGACACTTACCGCATCTGGGCCGTCAGGAGAGCACACACCATCATAAAGGACAAAACACCCCCCCAACACAGCCTTCTCACACTTCTTCCATCGGGCAACTAGGCTGACGAATAGCTTCTATCCACATCTGATTTTATGGTTATGGCTAGTCGAGCTGTTTAAAATGCACATTACACTTTATGATCAATGCTGTTGTGGCTCACATCTACTTATTTATTACCATGGTTGTTTTTTACGGGAACAGCTGTATTCCTCTTATTGTTTATTTAGGATATATATATATGTGTGTGTGTGTGTGTGTGTGTGTGTGTGCTTGTATGTATATATGTGTATATATTGTATGTTACAGAACGATTTGCAAAGTAAGAATTTCATTTTATAGTGTAACTGTTGTTTACTGTTTATATGACAATAAAACTCTTGAATCACTTTGTTACTTACTTTGTTGGACAGTTTAATTTGTACAAATGCATTATAACTCATTATATGTTTTTGTATGTAAAATCTTAATCCACAAAGTAATGTCGATATAAGTTTCAGATATGTTTTTTTTATACAATGTTTAAAAGTGCCTTTTAGCTATGTGTTTTTATATAATGTCTAACAAT
>JAVQJL010053953.1:0-11532 GCA_036024295.1 Nannoperca obscura | reverse complement strand
GATCATTTCCCTCCAGATTTCGTCCCGTGACACAAAGAACTGGTCCGAGAGCCCCAGAGAAGACCAGCAACCCGGTGTCAGCTGGATGAACGAGACCGGTTCAGTCCACTTCAGTCCAGTGACCCTCATCGTACCAGAGTCCGAGCAGAACCCCCCACCCCCACCCCCCCACCCCACCCCTGAAGCCCTGTCAGACTGTCTGAGACGACCGCTGTGGGAGGACGGGGGGGGGGGACAGGTCTGAGTCTCCAGTGGTTAATGAAGGGATGCCGTTATCGTCGTCGTCTTGTTGATTCCTACATTACCCATAATGCCTTTAGGGTTGTTTTTTGTTTTTTTTATACATCAGACAGTTTTGAGGCGCGCAGAGAAACCTTCACGTCGGCTGCATCCGTTTGTCCAGAATAGCCTGATAGCATCGTTAGCCATCCTCATAAATCGTGCTAACTGCTAGCCACAGCTGGGCCCAGGTCGAACGCTAATGATGCTAACAAGCTAATTTCACACTTCCACACCTCCGATCAGTGATTTGTGTTGGTGTTGAGTTTCTCTTCATCATGTGACCTTTGGGACTTGGACACGAACACAAAGGTTTTTCACTTTGTAAGAAATCCTCCCGACTGAACGACAGGAAGCTTGTGAATAGAATCGCACTGACTTTTCATGGACTCTGGTGCGGATGAGAAGTAGTTCAGCTCAAAGACACAACAGCAGTATTTTGGGAAATCCTTTCATTTTGTCAGATGAGATCAATATCAGATATTGATACTGTATTAGGAAACACTCTAGTTTAACCTGTATTTAACATTTAGAAGGAGTTAATGCAGTCGTAAGCAGAGAGAAGCACATCTGAAGTGTCTGTTGATGTTTTATATTCTTGGTTTTACTGTCGTTGTTCATTAAACTTCATCTGCTTACAGCTGCGTTAGTGTTTTTACACGTTTATAAATGTTAAATAAGGGCTTAAAGTAAAGTGCAAAGACTGGATGTGTGTGTGTGTGTGGGGGGGGGGGCATACGATTTCCCAAAATGTCTGAACGTTCCTGTTTATTGATCAGCTGTAAAACAATCAATCAGTGCGGAGTTTAATAAAACTAATATCGACTCAACAGACCTGACTGAAGGTGTCAGGGCCCCTCCCCTCCCCCCGAGGCTGCTTTCTGATTGGTTGGACCAAACCCGCCCAGCTGAACCTGTTCACCTGTTGGAGGTGTTAATTGTCTCTTCTTCTTCTTCTTCAGTTTCCTGTTGGTAGCGTCGCCTCCTCCTCTTCGTACACGTTCTGTCCTGTGTTTCCCAGTTCGCTGCAACTTTGCTGCTCTGAAATTAAAACATGAGCCGGACTGACTGACCTTTGACCCGACCTTTGACACCGGCCTGGTGGAGGTCCAGCTCTTTGACTCTGGACTCCTCCCGTACAATTATTTACAGCTCCGTCCATTTTAACAGTTACTTTCTCTTTCATTTCACCTCCCACAATCCTTTGCTCTTAGCTGATGTAGCTCCGCCCACCGCAGTCGTGTGTGTGTGTGTGACGTCGCTACGACAGACGTTAGCGTTAGCAGCCATGTTGCCTGATCCGCATCTCGTGTGCCTGAAGATCTGAAACCAGGTGTGTTTCCATTCTGGGTCCCGACGTCGGGGTCCTGCTGTGGGTTCCACGACGTGTCACACGGAGACTCCGGAGCACCCGGGTTCCTTCTGTGGAGGAAGGTCTCGTGGAACCCAGAACCACGTTGTTTTTGTTACGTTGTGTTTCGTCATTTTAGCATCTGTTCCAGAAGCTGTGGAACCCGTCGCATTGTGTGCAGCGTGTCTGGAGACATTTAGAACAGACTCGTTCTCATCACAGAACCCACGCGTTCTGACTCGGGAACATCCCCAGTTGTAGCGCAGGTTCTAGAAAGCTGTTTAAATAACTTTCAAACTCGTACAGCTCTAAATCTGTTTAGATTTTCTGGAACAAACGTGTTTTCTCTGCGTAGAACCCACAGATTCAGGTTCTAGAGTCTCTGGGTTTGAAAACAAATCAAATCTGGTTTGGATTCTAGTCTAGAATCATTTCACCACGTTCCTCGCTGCTCCAGAATCGATTTCCTGAAACACAAACACAGCCACAAAGAACGTGGCGCGACGCTCTCATGACGAACCTGTTTTCTAGTTTCACGGCGAGTGTTTGTGGATCTCGGCCTCGCAGGAAGTAGTTTGACCCTTTAGTGCAAACGGTCTGAGAGCAGAAGACGTTCCACAGAGGTTCAGGTGGAGCTGCAGGTTCAGGTGGAGCCAGTCTGGTGATGCATTACCGTAGTTAGACTCCTGGGGGGGGGGGGGGGAGGGGGAGGTCTTCAGCCTCCATCAGTAGTCGTCTGTTCAGGAGCCGACGCGTTCGTATTTTACAGAAAAACATTGATATTTTGAGTGTTTGTGTGTGTGTGTGAGAGAGAGTGTGTGTAGGTGTGTGTGTGTACCCCCCCCTCCACAGCAGTGTTGTTTTTGCATGCCTCTATAGCTCTCAGTGTAAATCGATGTGAGTTGCATGTCCGTTGTAGTTTCGGTTGTTCGGCTGGTTCTTCCCGTCTGTTGTGGCTTCGGTGCCTTTCTGTTTCCTTTCCGTTCCTTCGTTTCCCTGCTTCGTTTCGTACCGTGCGTCCCAGAGCCGCTGTTTCTTGGGTTATTGAGCAAAACAGAAAAGTGAAAAGAAAGAATGTCCTCCTGCAAACGGAGCTGGCGGCGGCGTCGTGCCTCGCGGCGGCCGTGACTTCTGTTTCGGGCGGATCGTCCCTTTAACGAGTGCCAACTACAGACGCCAGTGTTGTACAGCAGTGACCAGCTCACACTATTTACTACAATAAACATGTCTGTTTTTTCAACCACGACTCTGTCGCGTGTTTCTTTCAAAGAGAAGTTACTGAGACGACAAGAAAGAAGAAGATCATCCTCATCATCATCGTCACCGTGCTGTTCTGCAGGTCACACGTATTGACCCTTATCACACACGTGTTATTATCTCTGGGCTTGTTAACATGAACAGAATGAACAGAAAGGTTTAACACCAGGTCAGAGAACCTGCAGGTGTGAAGAGACGTTACATGTAGAAACTACAGCAACATAAATACAAAGTACAGGTTTCTGGTTCAAATCTCACTTTCAGATAAATCAGGTTCGGTTTTCTGAATGTTTCATGAGAAAAACCTCCAGACTTACAATAAGTTGATGTAACTGATCAGAGAGCAGCTGAAGCTCCACGTTCAGTTACTGAATGATGAAATACAGCGAGATCTGTTACAACTGTTACAACACGGAGCTAGTGATGAACATCGTCCTCGTAATAATAAAGATGATGATTGTAATAATAACACTAACAATAATTATAATAGCAATAATAATAATAATGGTGATAATAGTAGTAGTAGCAGTAATAATCATCATCATCATATAATAAATAATACAAATATATCTGCTCTTGTTTGCACCAAAACAAATTCCTTGTATGTGAAAACCCACTTGGCAATAAACCAGATTCTGATTCTGGTCATAACAATAATAACAATAATCATCATCATCATCATCATCATAATAAAGATGATAATAATAATAATAATAACAGTAATCATCATCATCATAATAAAGATGATGATAATAATAATAACAATAATAATCATCATCATAATAAAGATGATGATGATAATAATAATAATAATACTGCGCCCTCTGCTGGTCAGTGGGTGCAGTTTTCCTCCACATCACCGGGTGTCGCTGTTGCACCTCTCCCATAATGCATCACTCCCAAAATGCATCACTCCCATGATGCATCTCTGCAGACGGAGTAAAACCCCGTGTTTCCTCGCTGATAATAAAGATCCCCCCCCCCTGAGGCTGCAGGTGGAGGTGCGCGGTGACCCGAGACGCTGACGGTGAACAGAAGAAGCGGCGCGTGGTGACACGTGACACCGTCAGTCAGAGTGCGGGAGCGGCGGGACACCACGCAGCAGCGCCATATTGGAGGCATGATCTTTCCAGTTCATGAGAATGATGATTGGTGCGTTCACGGTCCATCCGTGACAGGTGCAGCCCTTACCTTGTTACGCTCTGCGCCTCAGCACGTCTGATCCTGAACCGGAAGTCATGGCTTCATGACACCGAGGTGGAAAAGAAAGAAAAGTCATAAATCATCTGTTTCTACTTAAAAACATTTAAATCAAACTCATCAGGAGGCTCGAGGACACGTGGGGACAAAACATCCACTACGTCACAGACAGCAACACTCATGATGTCATTAGTTTCCTGTTTACATTTACTTTATTCTGGACTGTTGAAAAGTTTAAACGCTTTACTTTATATCTATTATGTTCTGCTGCTGCAGTTTCCACACTGAGGACTCATAAAGGTTCCTCTTATTCTCTTCACACACACACACACACACACACACACACACACACACCTGCATGCACCTGCAGACACAAACATCCTGTTGCTCAGAAAAAACTTTAATTCTCTCTTGAAAGTAATGTTTTACAATTACACCATGTTTTTTTATCCTAATCAATTATATCTATAAATCTATAAATACGTGAAAATACATTTAGTTTATAGCAGAATCTTATTAATTTCTTCCAATAACAAATATATTTATATATGAATAAAATAATGCAAAATGTTTTTAGTTGAGATTTAATAAAGTTTAGATTTATGAAGAAAATTCATTTAAAATATTTATTATGTACAGTTCTGTATGAAGTCTTTCCCAAATAGAGAGGTTATTATATATATATATATATATATATATATATGGAAGGTTTATAATAATTCAACCTTCCATACCTCACTGTAGGGCGTGTGTTGTCAAGTATCGCGATTCTTCGTCACATTGACGTCACGACTCCGAGATCTTGCCCAGGCAAACAAAGATGGCGTCTCTCTGAACGTCCATGTGGCTGCGAAGATAAAACAGCTCCATCATAAGTTTCCAGTGACGTTTAAAACAGCTGAAACTAAACAGGAGATTCTGCGAGGAACCAAACATGCAGCACGACGACGTAAGTGATGCCAACATGCTAACGTTAGCTTAGCAGTGACTGTTTAAAAGCTGGTAACTCTGCTGATGTTTTCTAAGTAGCCACACTTCTCACTGAACAGTGGAGATCTTTCCTCATTACAAACGGAGAGAAATTACACGTGGGAACCGCTTCAGACTCGTTCACAGGAAGCTGGTGGACCCCGGTTGTTCATCCCAAATCTGACGCCAGACTCCGTTCAAAAAAAGTCTGATTTAAGAATGTTCGGCTTCTCTGCGAACACACACGGCTGCCAGAACACGAGTCGACACGCACTTCGGTCGGGTGCTGTAAGACCGTACTGTCGGCAACACGTGATCCACGATCACCTTGTGTTTATGTACAGTTTATTGACATGTTGTAAATGCAGTGTATCAACGTTGTATCTCTGATGAGTCCTTACAGACTCCGTCCAGGGAATAACGACTGTATGAGTGAACACATAAGTGTGAACATGATGCTGATGCTGATCACCATCACGTGTTCACTGTGTTCCCTGTGCTTTCTTCAGGTGATCTGGGACATCATCGGGAACAAACAGTTCTGCTCCTACAAAGTCAGGTGAGTTCATTCCTTTACATCGCAACATCACACGCTTCGTGTTCCCTCCACAACACTTCCTGCTCTTCTCAAGCTTTTCCCCAAACTCCTGAGACACAGAGATGTTTACCTGGTGACGGTACAGTAGAAGCAGTTTATCAGCACTCCTACAGTGATGTTCAGTGTCAACCCCATGAAGACACAAACAGTCACACGTTCATCTTCTGATGATATGAAATGATGACAGTACCAGAAGGTGACGTCTCCTCCTCTTCCTCAGGACGAAGGACCAGGGCTTCTGCAGGAATGAGTTCAACATCACGGGTTTGTGCAACCGCTCGTCCTGCCCGCTGTCCAACAGCCAGTACGCCACCATCAGGGAGGAGAAAGGTAACGCACACCTGTGTGATCTGGTCTCAGATCTGTTCCTGCAGAGTGTGTACGTTACACACCTGTAGAGGTGCGTGTTGTTGTCAGTGTAGAAAAGGTTCCTGACGGCACGTGTTGCTCCTGCAGGTCAGTGCTTCCTCTACATGAAGGTGATCGAGAGAGCAGCGTTTCCTGCCAGGATGTGGGAGAAGGTGAGCAGGAAGTCAGGTCAGCTCGGGGTAAAAGCTACACAATGCTAAAAACGTTGCTTTAAGTGTGTGTGTGTGTGTGTGTGTGTGTGTGTGTGCGCATGCACGCAGGTGAAGCTCAGTAAGAACTACGAGAAAGCTCTGGAACAGATCGATGAGAACTTGATCTACTGGCCTCGATTCATCCGACACAAATGCAAACAGCGTTTCACCAAAATCACCCAGTACCTGATCCGCATGCGCAAACTGGTCCTCAAGAGACAGTAAGTCCTGCTAACACACTGCTAACACACTGCTAACACACTGCTAACACACTACACCATAAAGCTAATATACTACACCATAAAGCTAATATACTACACCATAATGCTAACACAGTGACGCACTGACCTGTCCAGTGTGAAGCATCATCTCTTGTAACGTGTCTGCCTCCAGGAGGAAGCTTGTTCCTCTCAGCAGGAAGGTGGAGAGCAGAGAGAAGAGGAAAGAGGTGAGAGCTCTCACACGTTACTCTTCCCACCGTTACATCCAAAGGTAAAGGTGTGTTCAATGACCCTGCGGTGTCTGTGTGCAGGAGAAAGCTCTGATCGCTGCTCAGCTGGACAACGCCATCGAGAAGGAGCTGCTGGAGAGACTCAAACAGGGAACGGTACGGCCACCAACAGTTTCACTCACAAACAGGAAGTTACAGCTTTTACACAGCTGTTATTTAACTAAAACCATCAGGAAGTCAGAGCGCTTCATAGAAGAAGTGTGCTCAGATACTCAGTTCCCTACGGCCTGTTGAACAAACATGGCCGACGAGCCTCCAGACACAACTTGGTCTCAGTGACTTTGTTCCTCCGGTGATTCTGTGACTCTTCAAACACGTCACGTACTTCATGACCTGAAGTGTGAGCACGCTAACATGCTAGTGTGAGCACGCTGACATGCTAGTGTGAGCACGCTAACATGCTAGTGTGAGCACGCTAACATGCTAGTGTGAGCACGCTAACATGCTAGTGTGAGCACGCTAACATGCTAAATGTTACATGCCAGTTATTGCTTAGCATTTAGCTCACAAAGTCCAGCTCAGACTGTCATCAAACTATCGTGCAGTTTAAACGTTGAGTTAGCTTCTTGTTAGCACACACGCACGCACGCACACGCACACACACACACACCAGTAACCGGTCGGTTGTGTTTTCAGTACGGGGACATCTACAACTTCCCGGTCCACGCCTTCGACAGAGCTCTGGAGCAGCAGGACGAAGAGAGCGAGTCTGAAGAAGAGGAGGAGGAGGAAGAGGAGGAGGAGGTGATGATGAAGGCCACACACACACACACACACACAGTTTCAGGTGAACGTACAGTCGGAGGACTCGTGTTTGAGACGTCTTGTTTCTGCAGGACGTCGGCAAGAGAGAGTTTGTAGCAGAAGAAGAAGTGGAGGAGAGCGACCTGAGCGACTTCGAGGTAACCCGTCTCACACCTGCCTGTCTCTCTCTCTCCACCTGTCACACCTGCCTCTCTCTCTCTCCACCTGCCTGTCTCTCACTCCACCTGTCACACCTGCCTGTCTCTCTCTCTCCACCTGCCTGTCTCTCTGTCTCTACACCTGCCTGTCTCTCTGTCTCCACACCTGCCTGTCTCTCTGTCTCCAACTGTCTGACCTGCCTGTCTTTCTCTCTCCACCTTGTCTGACCTGCCTGTCTCTCTCTCCCCTCACTTGTCACACCTGCCTGCCTCTCTCTCTGTCACCTGTCTCTCTCTCTACACCTGTCACACCTGCCTGTCTCTATCTCTACACCTGTCTCACCTGCCTGTCTCTCTCTCTGTCACCTGTCTCTCTCTCACCTGTGGTCGGAGGTGTGAAGTTAAAGTCTCTTCTTCTCTCAGGACATGAACAGACTGAAGACGAGCAGCGACGAGGAGGAAGAGGACGATGAAGAGGAGTCGTCCAGTGAAGAAGAGGAGGAGACGACGAAGGCCTCCAAGTCTAAAGGCAAATCTCCTGCTAACGGCTCGGCGGCGAGGAAGAAGCGAGCGTACGTGGAGATCGAGTACGAGCAGGAGACAGAGCCCGCCTCCAAGAGCACGACCACGTAGTGATGTCACGCCCCCTCGGGGAAACTGTCGCTGCGAGTCTGCCCGCTGTTTCTGTTATTTTGTCCACGTGATTCATCGAGAAACGGAACATTTTCACCTTCAGGACGAAGATTTACTGCTTTAAAACACCTCAGTGACTGTTTTTAAATATTAAAACATTCATAAAATAAAATTCATTGTTTGTTAAAACCTGAAATAAACTAAAGGATCAACACATTGTTAGAACCTGCTGTTCATCTTCTAAATGTAACGTCCGAGGTTGAGGACGCACCGGATCAATAGATCTGATTATGACCCGATGGCACTGATCCACATTCAATACTAAGACGATGTGTTCAGGTTCAGTCACGTCATTCTCCACACGCTGCTTCCTGTTCAGTGCTGGAGTTTGTAATTTACGTGACGACACTCGAACGCAACACACAGGCGCCTAAATAAAGATGGAGGACGTGAAACTAAGTCAAGTTAAAACTACTGGAAACCAACCGCGTGGAGAAATTGACATGCGCTACAGCTAGCTGTCCGTTAGCTTAGCATAAAGACTAAAGCCGACAGGTTTGTAACGTGTTGCACAGTAACGAGGCACTCGTACAGTATATATATACTTTATTTACAAATCACTGAATCCCCACAGTTGCACAAACAAACTAAAGAAAAGCTGAAGAGAATTGTTCCAGGTTGGAACAAACAGTGAATCACAGGAAGTGTTTGTTGCAGACGTCCGCTGGAGGGGAGCAGCGAGTCTGTTGCAGCTCTTCTGCTTGTTCTTTAAATGCTTTGAGAAGCTTAAGGCGGCGGCCGCTCCAGAACTCAAACTACGGGATCGACTTCCTGTTGTCACCGTTTGGTTTCTGTTCAAATCTAAAATTACACAAAAACCCACAAGCGTCAGCGAGGAAACCAACAGGTGACGGCCACCGCTGTCCACCAATCAGAGGGCAGCGAGCAGGACGATCACATCGATTACCTTTGAGAAATAACTTAGACCTCTTCTCTTTACTGACACATTACACCCAATAAGTTATTTAATATTAAAGTGTCATGATTCAAAACGAACATTTTATCACAACTTTGGCAACATTTTGTACATTGACTTATTATTTTTATATGATTCTGAATTTACTTTGTTGTAAAGTGAACGTTTGGTTTTATTTGGTTATTTCTTTAGATATTTTCTTGCTGCCGGCGGCGGGTTCACCATCATGTTCTTCTCACGACTAAACATTTACTGATCGAAGGTGGATGAAGACGAGGCTTCATTAATCATTTTGATTTCCGTATGTGATCGTTTGTACTTTGACTCCTCAGAGTCTGAAGGAGACACTTGATTCTTTTAGAAAGATGGAAACTTCTCAGGTAGAAAAACCTTCCTGGATCTTAGAGATTATTTCACTGTTTCCTCTGCAGGAGAAACACTGGACAGAAATGTGAAGCAGAATCAACAAATACAGCTTTAAAACATGTAAAAGGTCGGTTTTGTAGCTTTGTTTGCGCTGGAATGCTTTTAAAAAGGAACAAGGTACTGACGGACCGCGACCAAACTCTACGCCATTCATTCTTCTACATTTCACCATTTAGTCGCGGTTTGTGGCAGAAAAGGAAACTTTCAAGCACGTCAGGAAATCAAGACGTGGCCTCTTGGAGATGAACTGGAGCGCGTTTCACGAGGAAAAGCAACTTCTAACAAACAAACAAACAAAAGAAAAACAGGCATAATTAAAAGAACCATTTACACACCAGTAAAACCAGGAGGGACGCAAGTGGCCACCAGGGGGCGCTGTGACCGACAGTATCTGTGTATATATATTTGAAAACACATTAGAAGAAGAAAATAAATCAACGTTAAAGTAAAATTTAATAAAACTATCGTGAACGTCTGATCCACCGGAGGGTTCAGGCTCATCTGGTCTTCATCAATCGGTCGCTTCACTTCCTCACAGAGCGATCAATATTCAACACACGGTTATTTATTTTAAATATTTTAGATCTTAAAGAAGGCAGAGTGGTGGGTTCAGGGTTTTACTGTCTATTAGAGATCTTCTTCCATTTGGGCGGGCGGTACTCGTTGGATTGCTTCTATTTTTTAATGAATATTTTGCTCGTTGAGTTTCCACAGGTCAGAAACAAGCGTATTAATGCTCTGAGTGTATAAAACCTAAGTGTGCGTAGTGACGTCCTACTTCTTCTCCCTGACCGTGGGGGCATCCACTTCCATCAAAGTTGGGGAACTCAGGAGCCACGAGAAGGAAACGGTCTGAGATGCTACAGCTCGATGGTGTTTCGGTCCTTCGAGCTGCACACCTGCTGTTCGGATCAGAGGTTTCATTTATTTATCGGAGGTTCTTTGAGCCACGGTTACTTTCAGACTCTGGGAAAGTATTTTTACCGAGCACGATCAATAAACTGATCCTCATGGTGAACACAGTGGTGGTGCGCAGCTCGAAGGGACGCCGGTTTAGAAAGATGAGGAACAGGTGCGATGTCCTGGAGGTGAGTTCAGGGGTCCCAGGACTGTGTTGGAATTTATAGTTGTGAAGCTACAACAAACACACGTGTAAGACATAAGTACGACTATAAATCCAAAAGTTCATATCAAAGAGAGAAAGTCAGAACGGGACGTTAAGATCTGGATTTGTAGCAGATCACATTATAGCAAATAAAAAGAAGAAGATTTGGACCGAGAGCAGTCCTGCCTGAGGCTCGAAGTCCGTCCACAGGAAGGTCCGGAGTTGGGACTTGAGTGAAGTGAAGTCCAGATGTGTCTGAATTCGAGATTTGTGTCTCTAGGACCTGGGTCCTGGACTCAGGTCCAGTCTTTGGGGGGGAACTGCATTCGGGATTAGCGTAGCCTTAAATTTAGACAGCGGTTCCTGGAGTTGGGCCGGACCTGGAAGAGGGTCGTCCAGTGTTTCTATTCTGGATCAGGGGGGTCCAGGTTGGTGTAGGTCTGAATGTGGGCTGAAGGAAGTCTGGATTGTGGAATAGCAAGTAATCCGGAATGAGACATGGAGGTCCAAGTGTAGTCGGGTTCTATACTGAGGTCCAGGATGATCCAGACTTGGGGGGCACCCAACGAAATTTGAGACTGACTAAGAGCTTTAGTGTAGGGTCGGTTAAGGGTGTCTGGGGTCGGTTGAGGGTTCCTGGGGTCGGCTGGAGGGTTCCTGGGGTCGGCTGGAGGGTTCCTGGGGTCGGCTGGAGGGTTCCTGGGGTCGGCTGGAGGGTTCCTGGGGTCGGCTGGAGGGTTCCTGGGGTCGGCTGGAGGGTTCCTG
>JAVQJL010053939.1:0-13248 GCA_036024295.1 Nannoperca obscura | reverse complement strand
AAAGTTTAGAGTTTGAAAGCAAAAGTTTAGAGTTTGAAAGCAAAAGTGTGGAAAGTTTCTCTCTCAAACCACTTGTTTTGACTGTTTGATAAAGAAACAAAATGATCTCCATACACTTTTAGACTACTGATTCATCCCTTTTATTTCCAGGCCTTCACTCCTCAGTGTGACCCCCCCCCCGTTCCATGGACTCTGCCTCGTCCTGCCTCCATCTACGTACTCTGCTATTTTAAGCAGAAACCCAACTCGTATACAAACATACACACACAGACACGCTTACAACTTGACAATATGGCTGGTTTTGGCACAAATCGGTGGCCAGGTGGTGCAGTGAAGGAACGCAGGGACACAGGAGTGAACACCACCCAGTGTTCACAGGTGGGACGCACCGTGTTCCTGTCACTTGTCAAACACACTGTTGATATTAGATGGTTCTGAAATCCCCAGATTATATTCGTTTTTGATCATTTATAGCCATCATTATTCAAATTATTACAATATCTGCATCAAGACTGACTACAGGTGTGCAGTGGGATTTGAACCAACAGAACTGGTGTCAAAGGGGAAATGCCTTTTCACCAATTCAACTTCACACTCTCACTCTCTCCAACTACCTGCTGCTTTGACAAAGAATTTAAGATGTTAAGGGTTCAGGAAACTTGTGATTTCGTAGCTTTTTTAAATAGGTGTTGATTGTGCTTTTAGAAACAACTACAAAGTTTGGCAGCGTTTCTTCACACCAAAAAATAGGTCCAAATAGGGAACACAGCGCTCAACTGGGCTTCTCTTGAGTCATTAGTTTAATTAGCAAAGACAGAAGATGACTTCCTGACTTCTGTGAAGTTGCAAAAAATGCAGGACTGTTACAGGAGAAACGTGTACATCTGCCAGATGTTTCTCCAGAAAAGACTTCCAAGGAGCGTCTTCCAGGTGACAAAGAAAAAGGAGATTTGTGTGCAGCACTTTCAGCCAGACCTGCATACAGAGCAGCGGCGTCCTCCTGAGCTGGTACACACTTTAGTGCAGTAGGATGTACGAGTTTCGTGGACCCTGATTGTGAAATGGTAGCGATTTATTTGTTACAGCCGTTGGGACGCACATGTAATGTTAAACATCAGTAACTTTCCCCCGATGCCCATACAGAGTGCAATGAAGGGACTGTTTTGTTATTTAAGGGGTTTGTTAAGTCAATTAAAGTATTGATAAATGGGTTATTGATATCCCATCAGACAAACAAACCTTTCATTGGTTTCTTGTTGAACTTGGTGAAGCTGCTCTGTAGTATTCAGAACGCAGATTCTCATTTCTGGTTGTCGGGGGGGAATAACTTTGTGGCTGTTGGATCCCTCTGTTACCTTTACACTGTGTTTCCCGTGTGTTGCCATAGCAACCAACATCACAAGGCTTTGTTGTCTGGAGCGCCCTGGTAGATGGGTGGTTACAGCGCATGCCACACAACTGATTCTGGCTGGGGACCTGTATAATACCCCTCTCTCCTTTCTGTCCTTCACTACCATCCGTCCAATAAAGAGGAAAATGGCAAAATAAATCATACAGAAAAAGACTTTGCTGTTCCCGTGGTCCTGTTGATTTGATTTGCATCCTGGCGTCTGTACCTATGTGAGAAAAATCTTAAAAATCTATTATTTTTAGGTTTTTGGGGATATGTTCTGTAACTTGCTCTCAGACAGCACATCACATGTATTCCTACATATAGGAAGTTTGAGGTTGAGGCTGTGAGCATTAAAATGCAGGAGAAGCTATTTGCTGAAAAGCTAAACAGCTGCTGGAAACTTCAGGCCGACAACAGCAGAGCCCTTCCAGAGCCAGAGGTAAAAGTTTGGCCAAAACTGTATTTTGGCAAGGATCTTTAAAAATCGGCTTTTTTTTTATTGGAGAAAGCGTAGCTTGGGGGAACGTGTTTATTTGGGGAGCTGAATATGCAGCGTCATCACAGGTGTCTTCCGATAAAATCAAAGAAAAATCGGCCCTTCAGTACTGAGTATCAGTATCTATCTGTTGTGCAGAAAGGCTTGGACAGGATTTCATCAACCCCAGCACCAACACAATACTAAAATGCAGTTTACTGTACTATTAATGTAAAGCGTTGTGTTACACATGTCAAACGTCTCATCACACCTCCTTCTTTTCTAATTCATTGCTGTGATTTCATTTTTTTATTTGTTAGCTCGGTGTTCATTTGTATTTCCCACACTCAACAAATTTTTATGTTTCATGAAGCAGCAATATCGGACGTACAGTGCTGAAAACATAATCTGGCTTCGTCGAGTTGACGATCTCAATTCGAACGACTCAAATCTTCATGCCATTTGCACCTCTGAGTGGGGGAATGGATCATTCACACATACAAGAATGAATGGCTGAATAAACAAATACATAATTACATAAATAAACACCCACAAGTTCACATCCACATACAAAACCACAGACGGATAAAACATGACTTTTAACAACCATTTGTGTCTACATACTGATCCATGGACACACCCACATCCTCTCTCTCTCTCACACACACAGCTCCTCCACTCATAACTCTCCCTGTCAAACACCATATTCTGACAGCATGAGGTCACTAACCTACACCTTCATCTACACGCTGCTGCAGACATGGAGGGAAGCAGTCTGAGGGAGCGTTCAGAGTGTTCGTGTCTGCAGGTCAGCACACACCGGACCGTTTCTAAAAGTTCTGACTAAATGTTCACACTGTTAAGGAATGCAACAGACAGACAGCAGCAGGAGAGGTGAACAGCACACAGCAGATACTGTAGTCATTCAGCCATGAACACAGTGCTACAAACACTGCTGACATCTTCAACTATTTTCTTCAAGTGTGAAAAGCAGCATTTAGACAAATATATCACCCTAAGGCACTACGTATCCAGTGTAGTTTAAATTACAACGTCCAGTTCAACAATTATGTCTTTCCCTCTTTATTACATTTCAGTATTGTTAGAACATGTTGCTTTGTTTCTAGCTACAGACAGCCAAATATGTCCATAGCACTATTGAAAACATCAGGTTTGGGCAGTCTTCTTGTTGCTCTGCATATCCTTCTCATTTAAATCACAGCTAATCTTAAGAAAATAAAAACACTACGCTGATGCACAGAAATGTTTGAAACATTTGGGTTAGTGAAAATAAAAAAAGTAGAAAAAACAGTTTATTTTTCTCAAACAAAAGTACTTCTTTAGTGTCACTGCTGGAAGGCATCTAAGCTGCACCACTATCTAATATTTTCTATCAATACCTGTCAAAGGTATGGGCAACAGGTAAGAGGTAAGAGGATCCACATGCAGGCAGGTAGAGGTCAGGCTAAATCCACATTTAAAGTGCTGGCAGGGTTTCTGAAGCAGAACAGGATACATACACGCAGGAAGGAAGGGTTGAGGCAAAGACACTACAATCAATCAGTAAGCACACACTGGAGCTTGCTGCGAGAACGAGGGACAGGTGTGCAGAGAGGAGCAGGGTGAGAGGGTGGGAGACTCTGAGGGCATCTGGTGGACAGGTGGGGAATGACAAGGTCTGGATAGTTCAAGAAGTGAAGGAGACCAGAGGAGCAGACGTTAGGGAGACAGGGCAGCTGACCCCGGATATGTCAAGATTTCTTTGATACCTTAAATTTTTGCTGTTGCTAATAACACACAAAAATCATTAAATAAAATGTATTACATTTTACAAATAAATGATTTTGACAAAAACATGCTATCAGCCCTGCAATATTCAATAAAGTTAATATAAATGCAGTATAAGTTAACACAGTTGTGAATTAAACCAGGAAATATCTGGTGATAACATGTTGTTCTGTAATAAAAAATAAGTTGCAATACACAGCCCTACTTCAAATAAGCAAAATAATAAAGTGGATCAAATCTTTGTTAAAAAATTCCCACATAGACTTACTGTCCTCCATGGTAACTATAAAAGAAGCTTGTCAAAATGTGAAGATGGTAAAACATTCTGCTGTGTGCCTTTTAAAGGATTGTGGAGCTCTTCAGACCTGCTTAACAAGACAACAAAGGAGAATAAAACATTCAATAAATCCTATAGTAACTACAAAAAAAGAGTTGAATATGATTCATTCTGAAAAATGCAGGGAATATAAAAATACACTTATGTTTTTTAGAAGAACTCATGTAAAATACCTGTTTTACAGGCACAGTTTTGAGTATTTTACAACAAAAGGGATTGAAGCTATCACAGCTGGGAACAGGAAGTTGTTTTCTCCTCTGATGTAGAAGTGTTGGGTTGAATACATTGCATGGTTCAGTGTGTGCTAACAGCCTGCATGTGGTTGCCCACTCACCCTGCTGCTGCCTCCCACTCACTGTAATTCCACATTAGGGAGGCTGACAGGTGAAAGCAGACAGTCTCTCCATGACCAACCAACCAGCACAGAGGATTATTCCTTCTCTTCCTCAAACACTTACTGTACTGTAGACACCCACACATGTACAAACAAAGATGCACAGAATACAAATGAATATGTACACTAATAAGGAATTAAAACGCCTAGTGTGTATATATATAAAGAGCTCATAATTAATGAACATTTTCACTGCTTGTTTTGAATATAAAAACTCATGTAAAAATTGCACCAATGCTCTGTAGTTTAACCCTTAAAAATATATTATTAGACTGAGGGACTCTGGCGCATAATCATAAGCATAGATCGTTTTATCAGAAGCCATTTGGCCAAATGAACATGATTAGTCTGCGTCGAAGGTGGACGAAGTCAGTGTGAGAAAGCTGTATTCTAAGTATGAGACATTTTAAACAGACTCACTGTGTAATGAAAACCTGCTCATGTTTGTTTGTCTTTCCCTTTTTGTTCATGGATTACAAATAGGTGCAAAACATACTGTAGATGCATGTCTGTGGACAGCTTGCCATCGGTTGTAGTCTTGTAATCTGTAGTGGTGCGTTCAGGTGCAACAATTTGTTTTTTGCTAAGCTACTTGTACATAATATAGCCCTACCGATGCTGGATTTATGAGGCAGATACCAATATTTACAAGTTTCAAAAGTCTGATTGCCCTTATGTGTTGTGTATTATGTTTGCATTAATATCACGCTGTACCGTTTCTTTATGACAGGATAGAACCAGCAGCAAACACGGCAACTTTCTGGCGTGTGGGGACATTAAACCCAAGTGAAAACCACTTTGTAGAAACCAAGAACAATGATGAGCCTTGTGTATACATGCAGGTACATGCAGGCCCAAACATTCGGTATGCCATTATAGATCGTTACGCTTCCCCAGCCGGCCAGCCAAGCTGCAGCTAATTACAGGGTGACCAGCAGCCTCCCTTTGCTCTCAGCTCTGTAGCTCACAGATTATCCCTCCGCTCTGACAAAGAACGCATCAATAATTAAATCTACGGCCGAACTGCAGCACAGAAATTAATGAAGAGTGTGAATGAAATCAGCCACGATTCATCAAACCCAAGGCAAGAGAGAGGAGCCTGATACTGTGGGCGAATCAAGGGTATGAATATCTGAGAGGGTCAGCTTAAAGTCCGTCCCATGGCCTTTCATTCATTTTGATCCTCTGCTTCCTCCATGAATCCTCTCTGCCCTTTAGCACTGTGAGGACCGTAGCTGTATGTGGCATGCATAATGTAGGAATCATAAAGATATACATAATACATGCTCCACATTACACTAATACTACCATCCTGAGAAAAGGTCAGCGTGTCTTCAGCATAACCAAATGCCAATTCCTCCTGTCCCGAAGAAGACACCTACACAAACAGATGCGTTTGTTTTTCTTCTGGTGCACTGGGACGTTCCCAACAATCTTTGTTGACGAGGGAGTTTGCACAAGCCGTTTCCTGTTTAAAGGAGCAAACGGTGACGCTTGACCTTGCGATCCTTCACATCAGCTCTGCTCTCCTGACCTCCATCCACCGCAGGGACGCGGCGCACGCTGGGACCAAACAACAGCAAACGGTTAAACCAGCTGTTCGACCCGGCAGTCTAATTCCCTTTTGACGGACCTACTGGTTCTGCTTCACCCAGAAACACTTCACGTTACTGTCAGGTTTCAGCGCAATGAATGATTTCAACAGACAGGACTGCTGCTTTAAAGTTTGGGTTCAGATTTAAACACTTTGTTTTAATTCATTTTGACTTCATAATCAGTATTTCTCCATAAAGAAGTAGAATCTGAGTTGTACGGGTGGGCAATATGGTTGAAATCAATACTGCAATTTTAATAAAAAAAGATTTCTGATATTAATATATATATATAAAAGACACACACATTAATCGGGTGCCCCTGGTTCCAGAGGAGAAAGTCACATTTCATTTGTTGAGAAAACAATAATAGAGAGTAAAATTCAAGCACTTTCAAGGTAACTAAACCAAAAATGTTGACACTCTTGAAGCCTTTAGTGTCTCGCCTAAATTGCTCCTATAAATGACAGGAGACAACAAACAAAATAGGAATTTTAAATATTCAAAGATTGTTATTTTACATGAGTGATAGTGTAGATGATGAAACACTAGATTATGTTGAAAATAAAACATAATTTTTAAGGAGAATATTTCAATTCAAGCATATTCCTAACCTTCAAAATAAAGCGGTTAAAATTAAGCATTTTCAAAACTTTCAAGACTTAGTACGAACTCTAAACTATGAAGCGGTCCGTCATGGCAAAATGACGTATAAAACATGGTTTCTCAGAAACAAAGTTGAAATAATAAACTACATAAAGAAATATGGTGTGTTTCTATATTGTAGGAAATTGTCGAAAGAAATGGCGAAAAAACTCTTCCCATCACCAGCAGTTAATGCCATCAAGGTTTAAAAAAAGTGTATTAAACAGATGAATAAAGCCAAAACGCAGCCAAGAATAAGTTAAATTACTGACCATAAAAATAAAAGATATCAAAAAGGTAAAACTGCTAAGTAAGAGAAACAAAAAGACATCTTATTACTTTCACTACTGCTTTTCTGAACCTTAAAAACACATTTACAGAGGAACGGCGCCGTGCAGTTTTGCTTGAGCACCACTGTCACAGCCTCACATCTGGTAAAGAGGTCTTTAGCTCTGATGAGACGGACCATCATGTCGGACAGCGGGGCAGCCACCTGGGGGCTGCTCATCATCAGCTGGTTGTGGGAGCAAGAGACCACATCTCAACTCAAACAACCCCAAAAACAAACACCACATCAAGGACAGATCCCAGGCCCCACACACACAGGGGGCCACTCCTGTCTCTGAACTCCTGACATGTTCTCAGCAAGAAAAGTAACAACAAACCAAAAGAAACGTCTCCCACTTGAAAAATAAGGACACAATAAAGCAGAAGTGACCTCGAAAAGAAAAAAAAAACTTGGATCCGTTCATGTGAGGGGATAATGGCTCTCGGAAAAAACAAAAGAACTGTAATTTGAGTGAAATCGCAAAATAACAGCAAGCAAAGTCGTCCCTTTCCACAACCCCATTACCCCAAATGCATTTACGAAAAGGGCAAACCAATCAGAGGGAAACGCTTGACTGTGCTCCGCTACAAGACTGCAATTCAACAGCAGCACACCTACGGCTTCAGAGTGAGGATGTGAGTGTTTTGGAGCTTAAAGAGACAAAAATCAAAAGTCACTTGGAACTTTTTTCACTTGTCCTGCACGTTTCCATCATCTCCCACCACGTCTTGGTTTTTAAGTGACCGGACACACTGGTTTGGATGAATGAGCTATGGTATGGTATGGTGAGCTAATATTTCTGTGGCGTGTGGATCCACTGTCATCTGTACCACTGATGTAAGTGCTTATAATTCTGTCTGGAGTAAAGGTCTGCATATTAATGTACAACCTGATTGATTCATACGATGCAAAACCAGCGGAGCCACACAATGAATGGGCACACGGAGAAAAAGATTCAGTGGAGGAATAAACCTGATAGAAATGCAACAGCAGTTCCACATCAGGGGCAAATATAATGTTCTCCTGAGGCGAAATGTCACCGACGGAGGCCTTGAGATTTTTTCAGTAGATGGGATTTAGAGAATCCGTAATGGTTAAGGAAGGGATAAGAAGTACGAGTGGGGATAGTGGAGTGGTGGGTGGCTGCAGACAGATATAAGGAGATCCAGACAGTAATATGGTGTTTACATTCCACCTCCATGTTGCTGCTGTCTTATCTATGCAGGGATTATCTGATGCACTGACAAAGACCTCGTTCCTGCTCCTCCCATCCCCTCCCATCCCCTCCCTTTACTTCTCCACACTTTGCACGTATTGCTAAAGAGAGGAACAAACTGTATTGTATTCATTCCTGTTGCTGTCACTGTGTACTTTTACTTATCCCCTTGATTCAACTGTCAGGTTCTAGCAACACCTTCTATTTCAACTTTTTCCTCACAGTTTATTCTTAATAAGACATTTCTTTCTCGTTCTCTTATGTGTATGTTCTATTTGTTTAATGTGCCTACTTTATGTTTTTCTGCTCATTTATTTATTTCATGCTGCTGTGTTAATATCCTTTCATTCAGTTTTATCTTCCTTATCTGATTTCACTTACTTTTAAATTAAATCCAAAAGTTTGTTCGTTACAAAACAAGGGCACACAAGATAAAAAATATATCTAACCTTTAGGGCCTTTGGGGAATTTGTTCATTACAACAGCTCACT
Source organism: Nannoperca obscura (assembly GCA_036024295.1). NCBI lineage: Eukaryota > Metazoa > Chordata > Actinopteri > Centrarchiformes > Percichthyidae > Nannoperca > Nannoperca obscura. The sequence goes on along the minus strand of JAVQJL010053939.1, from coordinate 4,589 downwards.
TGTCATAAACTGCATCTGCACCTGTTTAATATGCTGGACAGTCAACTATTAGCTAGCTAGTTGTTTGCACAATTTTCCATTAACCTTAATCACGGGTCAACGTTTTACAGGAATACTCAACAGAAGAAGTGACTCCTTGTTGTTTTGTGTGCAAAAGGAAACAGCTAACCACACTCGCCGAAACTAAAGCTGCATATTTTGTCATATTTTGACGAAGATATGGACATTTGGGACCAAATGAGTGTATGAAGAACAGCTGAGAAAAGGCTTATGTTACAGAAGTGGTGTGAGATTTATGGACATTTAAATATGATTTTTTTTGTCGCCGCTGGAATCCATCCAGCCCACTGCTGTGCATCCAGGCTGACTACAGCTGCTGTCCTCCCCCAGCAAGCCACAAACTCTTCAGAGCCACCTCTCAAGCCTGCAGGGGGTTAGTGTTTGATACTAAAACATGAGTAATTGGCATATATCTTTCTAATTAGTGAGTATTCCCTTAAACCTACAATATATTAATCTTTGCACTTCCTATTCTGCTTTTTTAATTAACAGAACATGCTGTTTTTTTTCAGTTACCTGTGCAGAGTACAAAATGCATGAATTCTATTTCTGCAAAAATGTCAGCAAAGAGCAGGGTATTCTAATATATCACTTTCACTCGGGCATATTTCTACCTGTACTACACCTCCTTCCCATTCTTACTCTTACTCAATGCGGGTACTTAAGCTCTGTGAAATGTAAGGTCAGTACATCTGTGACCCCGTACCGGCTGAGAGGCTGATACCGGGAGTTAAATTCTTCACTATCTTCTCACATAATGGAGCCTTTGATGCAGTGAACCCGTCAAATAAACTGCACATCTGTGAGTGCACATGAAGAAAACGGAGAAAAGACAGAAAGAGGCTGAGATCATTTATAGTTGCAGTAATTATGTGAATGCATGTGTACATATGTGAGGAATGGGCTTGGAGCAGCATTGTGTGAAGACATTTTTTGGCATGCCTGACTAAAGAGAAAAAAACTACGGAGCATCTGACACAAACTGACAAGGGCAACACTCCCTGTTGACTACCACTGTGACTCACAAAAACCTGGGGGAAAAAAGCAATCCAGCCAGAGACAAAGACAATACGTACAATGCTGAAGCTCTGTGGTCTTGTACAAATATGTTAGTGGGAGACAAATCAATATTCTATCTCCTGTTACTACCTTGCAACATGCAGAAGGAAGAAAGAGCTTTCCAAACAGGGCCCTGCTTGTGTTATGCGTTGTGTTTCTTTTACATTTGAAACCACAAAAGGTGAGAGAAAAGGAAGAAGGCAAAAAAAAGACAGACCACCGTGAATTCATTCCCTTTTCCAGACATGAAAAGTTTGCTCATCAAAAGTTGCTGTTATTTCTTTCTTCTTTTTTTTTGCTTGACAGCAGTGGAGATGCGCGTGGCACATCTGGCAGATCTGCATCCCAGTAAAAATAAACAGAGACAGATGACAGAAACAGAGCTCCTGCTTCAGCTCTCCTTTCCCTCCTTCAGCTTCTCTACACTGCCGCTGTTTTAACCGCTCTCCCACTCCTCTGTTTTATCCCCCGCCACACACACCTCCCACCACCTTCCTCCCGCTGTTCTGATTGCGGCGGAGATCAGGCCGACCAGCACAACAGAGCTCTGCTAGGACAGAGCACGTGGGTGGATCGCAGTTAGGTCCACCACCAGCACTAAACACCAGCACTACAAGACAGAGAGAAAAAAGAGTTTAAAAACGAAAAGACGTGGAGGGCGGAGGATAGAGACGCCAAACTCTAAGAATACGCAGCACCATCTGAGTCTCAGCTCTGCCTGAGCAGTCCCACGGTGAGGTAGCTGGGTGGGTGGGTGTGAAGTACAGGATGCGAATAAAGTGCAGGGTACTTTGCGCATGCACGCATATTAGAGGGCCACCGTTTCCACCTGTATGAATATGATTGGATGTAAAAAGTCAGCCAAGCAGGTGATGAATGGACCACTGATGATGAAAGATGAATGGAACAACTAATGCCAACCAACTAATGCAAGTGCGACTTTGGTTCTCTGCCTGAGGTAACGTTATGCTCCATAACTGAGTGCCAGAATTACAAATAAATAAATAAAATCCAAGTTGTAATAAAGTGGAATTATGTGAAATGTAAAAAACAATATTTCATATCCAATACAATTGTGTCCGAACATGCATAACCACTAAAAAGCATCGTCATGTTCTAATGTTTTCAGCCAATTGTGCAAAATAACTAAAACAGTGAATTATGATAATTTGAGTTACGATCAATTAATCAAAGAGTTAATTCAGGATTCAGTTCACAATACGTCTTTACTTGCTTGCTACCTTTGTTCGTGCCCTTTTTATCGTCTCTTCTTTGTCATGTGATGTTTTGACCAGGCGGAAGGGAAATGTTTGTATTACTTGAATTTCTCCAGGTACTTTGCCAAAGTCTGCTTTTCCTTTACAAAAACACGATGTGAAGGTAGTACGTGTGAAGAGCTTGTCCCTGAAGGCTTTGAGAGCTCTCCGCGGACCTGTCCTGTGCAGGTACACCGGGGAAACTATTTTGTGTGACTCCACAGAGACACAGAGACTCACTAGTAGTCCAGAGAGGAAACTCTGAGCTGGAGCAGCCTCTGAAAGCTTGTCACCTTCCTCACACTTTCTCTCATATTCACCGCTCTTTTCTCTGCCATTTGTCTTCATTTCAGCTCTGTATGTGTGATTTTCTGTGTTGTTCTCTTGGTGACTACTTCTCGTTACTTTTCTTCCTGTTATCTTCTCGGTCTTTCATTCCCCGGCTGCTGCCTACCTCTTTATCCCCAGCTCTCCTCGCCCGTCTCCTCTCCCTCCCTCTGCCTCTTTCTTTCTTCACTGATTGCCTACTCATTCATTCCTCTACGCTTGCCTGCTCACTAATGGCCGTGGCAGGTGTTCTCCCAGGTGCTTGAACAGAACGAACTGGGCTGAGCTTTAAAAGCCCTGGAATCAGCACCTTGGTGGCCCTCCCCCCGCTGGCATGGTCCGCCTTCAAAACCCTCTGCCATCAAAAGACTGCAAAACTGGCATCTACACACTCGTCTGCCTCCAGACACACACGCATGCAGCGAGAACAACCCATCCAGCCCGTCATCTGTCCTGCTCGCACCCAGACAGCGGTTGTTTTGGCTTCGAGTGTGAGGCGGATTGGTCTCGACAGCCCATTGGATGACACACAAACAAACAACACACGCACCAGCGCACACAAACCTCTAATAGCTTCACACTGAAGAGGAAAGCGGACACTAAAAGGTGGTGGTGGGGGGGGTAGGCACGGTGATGGTGATGGTGATGGTGACAGCGGTGTGTGGTTACAGGCCTTGATAATGGCCTGCTTGGAAAGCGCAGGCCAACCAGACCTAACAGATGAATGGGAGAGCAGAGAATGCAGCATTGTGACTCGAGCGTGACTGGCCCACCATCTTTGGTTTGCTTTTCAATCAATCAGCAAGTCGTTTCTAAGTAGCGTCAGTATGACTTTCACCCGCTCTCAATGGACGACCTTTATTTCAGGGTAAAGCCAGTCATGCTTCGCAGGTGTCGGGTGCATTTCTACATGTTGACTTGGTTATTGAGTATTGCTGGCAGTTAATGTTGCCTTCAAATGAGGTTGCATCTTTGACTTTAGAAGTAAAGTACACAGTATGTTTAGCATTTATGTGGTTTATGTGGGGAGAGAGGACCGTTGTAAGAAAACCAACTTCACCGTGTCCCCTTTTCAAAAGTGGTTTATGATTTTCATGATGAAAACAAAAGTTACAGAATTGTAAAAGGAGCTTCCACGGAATACAATTTTTTTTTTAAACATCTTCATGCATCACACCACAAAGTCCTAAATGATTTATATCAGTGAGTCATTTTTAATGAACTCATAAACAAAGTAAACACCATTAATCTGAATACATGATGGTTTGGCTGCAAATCTGGTCGTATAAACGCTTTACACACCCGAATCCAAGGTCCGTCTGTGATTGGTTCCAGACAAATGGTGGTGCTGTTTGTGGATATTCAGAATAAAATCAGTTCTCACGTAGGAAGGTTTATTTATACCGATCGGCAGTACAGTTAATGTTTAGCGTCTCGACCTCATCACTCCCCGCAGCATACACTAAATCAGGTGGATGCTAAAGTGGCGGTGACGTTGATTAAAGCTCAGCAGCAGTGATGGTTGCGGAGACCAGTCTCTATATTGTATATTATCTTGTTTCTAATTGATGTTGTTGTTAACCTACTTCTAGTGCAGTTTTGATATTGACGCTTTTATTTCAGTTATTATTTGAAAAATGAATTCATTATCATTTAAAACACAAACGACAGTCAGAAAATAAGTATCTTTGCATTCAACTTGAACTGATTCGTAATCTATCTCTATCATACAAAAGGTGATCACACTCCTTCAGGGCACCTGTCCTTACACTTTACACTACCGTTCAAAAGTTTGGGGTCACATTGAAATGTCCTTATTTTTGAAGGAAAAGCACTGTACTTTTCAATGAAGATGACTTTAAACTAGTCTTAACTTTAAAGAAATAC
>JAVQJL010053936.1:0-34465 GCA_036024295.1 Nannoperca obscura | reverse complement strand
AGACGGTCTGTACTTAATTTCATATATATATATATATATATATATATATATATATATATATATTTAAAAAAAAATTTCCCTTCTTGAAGTTTACCTTTTTGTCTTGCCTGGCCTACATTCAGGTTCAAACTACCTGCAGCCCCTCCTGGGACCCCTGGCCAACATGTTACAGATGTTACAGGAGTGCAGTCAGCTGGAGCTCGCCCTCAGAGTGCTGGTCAACTCTTACGGCAGCTGCCTGCAGCATATCATCTCTAATGTCATGGATGTAAAGCTCAGCGTACAGGTATGGCTGCAACCCATGCAGTGGTGCAGTCAGTGCCACTACTTTATGTGTTTCTGGAACAACTGGACCATTTTTATAGGTTCAGCTACTTCCTATTTAATATGACTGAGAAATATTTTATAATGTTTGTCCTGAAGATGTCACTGTAAACTGTTAACTCTTCTTTCAGCTTTATGATAGCCAAGAGCTTAAGAACTACAATATATGCCTGAATAATCTTCGAAAGACAACTACAGCGACTCTCAATGCTATTGCTGTGGCTCTCTTGAACAAGGTGAGTCTGATGTCATAAGAGGGTAGTAGCAGATTTACTGCATTTTAGTATATCTTTAAATAACTATCTCTATTTTCTGTCGGCTGCAGGTGTTCAACTGGAGGGTGGTCGATTGTGATTTGGCCATTGGACTCTGTACGCTCCTCTCCAAAGCAGAAGTCTCCAAAATACTGTGGAAGGTTATTGACAACACCTGGCAAAACTATGACAAAATATTGGTAGGCAAAACGATGACTGTTCATCTCTACTTTATTGTCAAACCTTTTTATTGTTTTGATAATGGAAGTTAAGGACCGGTACTGGGAGCTCATGGAAGAAGTTATTCTGTGGTGTATTCAGTTCGTATATCTGTTGGACAGTTTCTGTTCACCTCTTGAGAGGTCTTTTGTAGCCAAATACACAAAGTCTTAAACTATGTATACAGTAGTAGTACAACTATAGTGCCTGCTTGATATCAAAATCATTTCCATTTTGAGATCAGCCATGACAAAACATCAATCAGTTTGTTGTAAAACAAGTACACACACATGTATATTCACATCTTCGTTATCTTTAGCAAATCAGCGACTGTCTCTCTTGATTTCTTCAGGCTGTGGCCAGGATCGGGGCCAATCTCTGCTGCTTGTACAATGAGGCAGGGGAACAAGAGAAGTTTCTCTCCGTCATCACTGATGCTGAATGGGGCATCAAGCTCAGCAAATTGGAGGTGTGTGGTTGAAAACCACTTCATATTAATATTCACACTATACTCGACAAGTTTTTGTCTCTCTTGACTTGACATTTAATGCTCTGCCCCAGATATCTATCCAGCCAGTGTTCCGCCAGCAGCCTGAGATGAAGAACAGTTTGATCCCTGATCTGGTGAAAAACAGGAGGATCACCCCAGACATTATCCTCCAGTACTGCAGGTCAGTGGCTCACTCTACAGTGTCACATTCTTCAGTTTATTTTAATGTGGAATGTAAGAATTCATTTTGCGTGCACCACCACGGCATGGCCTCGCAAGTATACTTTTCCTGCCTGCGCTAAAACCCCCCTGCTTCCAACTGCAGCACCTTTGGCCTCGATCGCGACTGTGTGATCAACCAGTACATCACCACCCTGCTGCTGCTCCAAGAGGATGAGAAAGGTGCAGGCGACCTGGGCACAGGCCAGGAACAGATGCAGCCTCTGTGTCATGTAGATGCGCTGGAGCGAGTCCTGCAGATTATCCCGATGTTACACAGCACAAGCGAGCTCACCGACAGTCTCTCTGCTGCCATGTTCAAGGTTTGTGCATGGGGGGCAGCAGTGCAGCTTTTAAATGACAACAGTCAAGTTATTTTCTTCCAGTTGCGACACAAATTACTTGGATTTTGCCTAGAATTTCTGACACGTTTGATGTCGCAGTAAATTCTTTTGGTGTTTCTGTCCCAAACAAAACTTAAGTTTGGCTCGTCACCTAACTTGCAAAATGCCCTTTTTCATGCAGCTCAGCCCTTACAACTATGAGAGGATCGAAGTAGTGCTGAAGATCATACAGGCTGCAGATGAGAATGTCACCAGCGTTTCTGTCAGTCAGGTAAAATGGCACATTTTAAATGAAATAGTTACTTGTCTTCAAAATGTATCGGTCAGACAAGCAACCACTGTCTTTTAATCCACAGGCAATGGGCCTCCTTCAGCACCTGAAGTCCTACAAGCGAGTCTCTCCTCCGTCAGACGTGGAGAACACATATCTTCTGGAAAACAGCCAGCTGCCGAATCACCTGTCCAACAGCAGACTGCCCTTCCACCTGCTTATGCAGACCAAACATTACTGGAGGATTATCTGTGAGTTAGCTGCTGTAGTTGTTGCCTGTTGCTATCAGGGGTTATCTAAAAGGAAGGACTTGCTATTATTAAGACATAACATGACTTAGATATTTTTACCCCGTGTGGGTCAGACTGCAGATAAGTTTCTCAAGTTATAAGACTTTAAACAGTTCTGTGTTTGCCGTCTAGGACGCGTTAGTTGGCAAAATCTCTAGTTTTGTTATAAATCATTTCAATTTATTAATATTAGGAGTTGTATCAAGACTGAGGAATGCAAAATATGTTTTTGTATTTAGGCCCTGAGCTCAGTGAGGAGACCTTCCCTACACTTCTTCTGATTAGCAAACTGATGAAGGTAAAGCACACTAATCTAAAAAGTGTCTTTACTCTGTATAATCACAAACATTATATATTTATCCATAAAGTTTGACTTTACTTGTCTCTTTCCAGGTGAGCCTTGACAAGTTATACATGTCCGCAGCGAACCATGTGTTTGAGAAGAAGATGAAGCCTTTACTCTTAGAGCAGAGAAGGAAAGGTCAGGGTCATGGCTACAATAAGGAGACTTTCAAAGTGGCCAAGAACATGATGAAGTACATCCAGTGCATCCAGAGCCCAGAGTGGGCTGCTGCCACAGCCCACAAGATCACCCAGGAGCTGCCACCAGGTCGGACCTGCAGACTAGACCATGCCACTACTCGGCTTGTGTGTTTGTATTGATATACTGAATTGTTTCCTGCTCTGTACAGGCTACGAGAAGACACAGTCACTTAGGTTCTGTTTGGCTCTTGGAGATGCCTGGCTGAAAGATCCAAACCTTGACGTCAGTATTTGTGATTTCCACCTGCAAACATTCTACAGTATAAGACTTAGTCTTATCTGGTTAGTTTTGTCATAAACTGCTTGTATTTAATTTACTCCTCTCTAATCCTAAACAGGAGGCAGCTCGGGCCAGAGGGGAGACCTTTCTGTCCAAGCTGAAGCTGCAATTCCAGCGCTCGGCTACTGAGAACACCTTGATAACCAGTCGGCTGAACAGCCCAGATTATCTGAAACTGACTGGGCTGCCAACCAAGCTCATAGTGGCCCTGTACGAGCACGGCAGTGTGGAGCAGCACTACAGAGACACAGGAGGTCAAACTTATCCTGGTGAGCACGTGTTGACACAGCAGTCTTCTTTAGAAGCATTAACAAAGCAAACTTCCTCTATAAGACCATGTACTTACTTATAGCACTTGTGACTCATCACCAGCCCTTACAAAACTGATGAGACATCTTGTTGTTTTCGATCATGGTTTTATGCACTTTTTGTAAAGCTCTTATTTGGAAGTCGCTTTGGATAAAAGCGTCTGCTAAATGCCTAAATGTAATGTAATGTAATGTAAAGACCAGCTTGATGACTACTGGATTTATGGGGGTTATATCCTCAATTTGGCTTTTCACTGCTTTTTATGGCATTGAATTGTTTTACTATCAGCTATAAATGTATTTCTATTTATTAACACTAACATATCCTTCACAACTTATGCTAAAATAGTTTGATATGTTGTAACCGGGAGCAAGTCATCAATTATGTGGATTATTTCTTAATCTGATCATTTGCCTCTGAGCAGATATACACGCAGTGGTTAAGGAAATAGCCAGCATCAACAACGAGGACCTCCTGAAAATCCGTTACATGATGTTGGAAAAATGGATCTGCAAAACAGGCCCTGCTGTTACCAAGGTTTGTCACTCTGAGCTTTTATTAGCTAAACACAGTTTATATAAATCTGCTCACATTGTGGTTCATCAAATTTGGGAGACTTTAGTTAATTGAGTAGAATTTTGACAAAACTTTTCTTTTTTTTTTCAATAAAGGATTTTGGTAATTATGTGTGTGTCAGCAACATCGAGGAGGACCCGGATTTGATGAGGTAGAGACATCACTGTCACTTTGCAGCATTTTGCTGTAATTCTTTTTTTAATTATCAAAATTCAATAAAATGAAGGCTCTCTGTTTTCGTTGAATGTAATGTTGAGTGATCATTAAGGTCACTTGACTTCTGTTATAAATAGTTATGTGGACGTAGACAGTACTTTTTATGTACAGTTTAAGACATTAGTTTTAAAGAAGCATCAGAATTTGTCACTGAATTTGTCACAGGATTTGTCACAGGATTTGTCACATTTAATATCCGCAATGATGGTGCAAAGAGTGTCGGCTTATCTGTTTATTGTGTTTATTTGACGCCCTCAGGGTGGTGTACCTGCTGCAGTCTTGCACAATGGATGACGCTGTCCGTCTTCTCCACCCTATCCTGTCTTCTGAAACCTGGGTGAGTAATACATTGCGGTAAGTCGATATTGGACAGTGTCCACAGGAAGTGGCTGAAATCTGTTTTTGGATATCCTCCTGTAGCCTCTCAGCTCTTCCGGGCCTCGTCTCACCTTTCGCCACCGCACTCGAGCGCTGCTTTGTCTCGTCCGCCTCGCTGATGCCTCCACTCTGGAGGCCCAGTTGCAGATCCCCAGGACCAAAATTCAGTAAGAGGCCAGGAAATCTGATTAATACTGCTGATGGCATAATTACTTACAAGGGGTGTGTAACATGTGTTAATGCTTGTGAATTTTATATTCCCATGCAGACATTACCTGAAGTGCTACATCTTTGTCTCTCAACTGGAGGCATTAAACATCCCTTACACGGTTCAGTCTTTCCTCAGTAGTCCCAAAGAGGGCTTGATTAAAGGGCTGTGGAAGAACCACAGTCATGAGCCGCAGGTACTTTCAAACTGAAAAAATTAGAGCTATTCCAGCTAGTTACTTCATTTCAGCTTCTTTATGCTAGAAATGCACACGAACTGCACACAGAAAAACTGAAGCACCCTTTGTCCTCTCAGGCAGTGTGTTTGGTGGCAGACCTGTGCTTGGAGTATCAGGTGTACGACCCTCAGCTGTGGAACAGTCTGCTTCAGAAACTGCTGGGCTTCAACTTGGTGAGGGGATAATGCACCAGAAAAACATCTATTTATATATAAATTATATTTTCACAATTAGTCTTAATTTCAAGACAAATTCTATAAAAAGAAGACTGAACGCAGCATCCAAAAGACAACTAAAGGCAGCTCTGTTGTGTGTTTTGGAATAAAACTCGCATGTGTTCTTCCACCTCAGATCAGCCACCTCCAGAGGGTGCTAGAGGCAGTAGTGGCTGTGCCTGCTCTGTGGGAGGTAATGTTACAGTTCTTCACTTATAATGGTTCCTCTCTTACTAGAAAACATGTTACGTCACGTTTTCAGTAAAATGAAGTCCCAAAGTGTATATAATAAACGTCTCTTGGTTAGAAAATATCACATTTCAAATGGTGACTATATTCACGACCCAGTTGCACATATTATCACAAAAGTGACTGTGGAGATATTGACAGGAAATGTGGTTTTACGGCCAAAAACAAACCAGAGACATTGCAGTCAAATGATCAATAGCAATAATAAATAAATGGTATTTGTCTTCACCACCAGTTCACCATTTGAACCATTTGTTGAGCCAAAAATAACACCTCTTACCATCACTGCTGCAATAAGACTTTATTTACTTTATTTTCTCCCCAGATTTCCAGTTTCTCCAGGACCTGGAGGAGTGTGATACTGGCACCTTTTGTCTCAGGTACTAAGTTTATAAAAGTGATTTCACTTCCATTAATGGAATGGATTTAGGTGTCCGAGGAGCTGACGGATCTTTATTATCCAATGTTTTGGTAGAATAATTGATTGGCTAGACTGTTATTCATCAAATCCTTAGCACATCTTTTCTTTAATAAATCAGTTTTATATACCTGAAGGCCAGAAAGTGGCTTATGATCAATTCTTGAACATCTGTCCTTTCTAGCAGAATTTTGGTTAAAAAAAATTTGTTTTAAAAAGATAGTTTTTTGTCTTTTGTTTGCATGCCAGTGTTAAATGTCTTGTTATCCTTACATTGACATGCAGCACCTAAAGAAATAATGTAAAATGACTAAGACTTTGAAACTGTTGTAAGAGTTTTGTTTAGGCTTTAGATACAAGCACCTAGAGGGCAAGACAATATATTAAATAAAGATATATGAAAATGGTGACAGCTCATAGTAAACGTGCACAAATATTTTTTAAAGCCTCTAAATTTGATATACGTTTGCACTGTTCAGTGTTCCTCTTGAATGCTCCTGACCTGTCGTATCCATTTTCTTGTTGACAGCTTCTGTTCCTCTGAGTCCTGATCAGCAGGCAACCCTCTACAGGACCTTTGTTCTCCTCCTCAAGTACGCTTTACTCTTTTTCAACTATTTACCACCAACTGCTCTGCATGTTAGGGCTCTGTAAAACTTTCATGGACTGCTAGTACTAGAATATGAACATTGAATTAATTCATTAATACATGTAACTGTTGTTGTGGTTATTGTCCACAACTGTCACAGTACACTGCATGGCAGAGTGTATAACTGAAAACTGCAAAGTGTGTTTTTAATGCAGTCGGGTTAAATTAACAGTGTTAAGAAGTCCTTAAACCAAAGTCATCGCAAGGGTCTGTAAAATAAAAAATCATCAAAATCACTAACAAAAAGGGGATGGCCTGAATAATAAGTCATATCCTCTAATTCTAAGTCATGTTTTTCCAATTGTCCTGCCACTCATCTTTCTTCCCAAGGTGCCCTTTCCTGTTGAATCTGGACCTGATAGGAATTGCCAATCGCTTCGCACAGTTCAATCTGCCAGCCTTTGCCCTGGGAACGCTCCTTCTCCTCCCCTGTGCCAGTAAAAAGGCTCAGCAGATCCAGGTGAGTACGTTCATGTCAACGCGAGAAGTGACAAAGAATCTGTATCTTTTAGGTCCTAACTGTAATCACATTGTCATGCTGTTTCCAGGGCTTCCTGTCTGTCTGTAACCCAGTCGCTGTCCTTGAGCAGGTGGACCAGCTTATGGACACTGGGGAATTAGCTGGAATACCCTCACAGGTTAGATGTCAGTTTAGGTTAGATGTGACTTTTCCACTCTTCTCCTCCTTCACGACTTAGCGCTAACTCAGCACTTCAATTCTAACAGCAATTTCAGCTCCTTTTGAGCTGTAAACTAAATGATATGACTGTACTGTGATAAGACACATCAGTGCTGGTTTTAATATTGACATTTCTTACCAAATAAAAAAAAAAAAAAGGGTTATGGGTTGAAAGTGGTTCAACACACCATCTACTTTTCTACACACACGCATACATATATATATGTGTGTATATATATATATACACGTATGTATGTATGTATGTATAAAAAAGACTAATCACTAAGAATTTGTATTTTGACTTCAACTTTAATTGTCCAATATGGTGTATACATCACATACATATATTGAATAAACATGAATGGTTTCTAGGTGTCTAGCAGATCCTCACTAAAGCTGTTAAACAGGAAACGTAGTCTAATGGTGTGAAGATGTTTAAGATATGTTTGCAGTGCACACAAACGTCGACAATAGGTATATCTGGTGAACTGAAACATATTTTCACTGGAGACATTTCTTTCCTTTTTGATTGTACTGTATTTTATTACATTATTACCTCTGTGATTCCTCAGATCAGGGAAACTGTGTTAACTTTCATCAGTGACAATGGACAGCACCAGAAACTGTTGAAGACTAAACACTTTAAGCATCTGAAGCAGCTCATTGTGTCGAATGGCCGACCTAACCAGGTGAAAGACTTGGTGGACTGCCTGATCAGCCAGAACTGGTAAGTAGTTTTTTTGGTGAGGGTATTTTTTTGTTCTTGTTGTTGTTTTTAGTTTTTTATATACTGATGTGATACAGGAATCTATGCGTTATTAGAAGTGGTCCGGACAATGGTCTGAGTGGAGGATACATCAAATATCTCTTACAGGGTTCATACTAAGTCTTGAAAGTTTGGAATATGCTTATATTTATTTGTAAGGGTAGGAATATGCTTGAAATAGAATGAATTAGAATACTGCCATTTAAACTTTTGTTTTAAGTTACTGATTGAGTTTTAAAGTTATACAGAGCTGGAAATTCAATATTCTTCATTTTTCATGTTCATATTGTCCAGCTCTTCCAGACTAGAGTAACTGCTGAGCTCCACTTGATGTCTGAGGATCTTTGATTTTTAAACGGCACAGAACGAAACTGGCACAAAACACCACCGTATGCGTTTGGCGACCTTTTCAAATGTAAAATTTGAGTTAAAGTTTCTTTTAATCTGCTCTTCAGTCAGGATGATGCTGACTCGCTCGCTCATGAGTACTCGAAGTACAAAGAGCATCAAAGAGAAAATGCTGACAAATGGCTCGCCTTCGCCCCGCTGAAGGTAACGGAAGTCGATATCCTGAACGCCACAAAGACATGAATATAATAAATACATATTTTCCTTACGTATTCATCTTATTACTTCAGATTTTTTACCATTTCTATTTTACTTTGTTATAGAAACATAACAGACTTGTTATTCTACTTTAATTTGTTTCCCAACATGCAAAATGAAGTTTCAGGATGAACTGACGCTATATTTATGTCTTCTTACTTGTCTGTTTTTGGCTGATATGCAACTTTTGCACTTGACAATATATCTTTCAACTGTTTGTGTAATATTTGAATAAATGCTTTTCATTGTTGATTAAGTCGAGGAATTCTTGACCAAAGGGTAAAATCAGCAACTATTCATCTATTTTTAATGTATTAGAAGCACATAGCAGCAATTTTGAACTAAGATATTCTGTATTTAATGACCTAGATGTGTTAGAGGTCCTGTCACGAAGGTCTAACAGCACACCCACGCAGCCGTTGCTAACTAAACCTCAACCCAACTTTATATTAGACTTTCATGTCAAAAGTAGTTATTGCTTATTGCTCGGGCAGTTTTTCTTTGTTTTGGTGCATGCACAGAAATAAACAGAAGTACGCAAATCTTTTTATAGGCTGCACTCCTTTTCTATATTAAACCCCCATTTTTCTTAATTGAAGTTTGAAGTATTTTTTGTTGTAAGAATTGCTGTTACTCTCACCCTTCATAATAAAGTTTATGGTTCTGAAAGAGATCCTGCCTGAGTGCAAATCTAGTCACAACTCTTGAGTCTATATTTAGTAACCACATTTGAGGGGTACTGTTTCACATCAGTCTAACAAAAGAGTTTTGATGATGATATGATATTTCAGTGAGGAAGCAGGCAACCACACTGAGGCTCCATTTAAACTGAACTTTACATTGTGACTTCTGACTGGCTTGATTCCTACCCACAGAGGAGGATTATGCCAAAGGGATTCAAGCATATGCAGCTAGGATATACGGTGTACTATATACTACACTATATACTGTGAGTTTTGTCATGGTGGGTGAAATTCCTACTTGGATGATGAGTGATCAAAAGGGAGTTGATGTAGTGAACCACACGCATTAAGAAAATGCTTCCCCTTTGATTCACAGGCAGAGGGAGGACCAAACCTCAATGGAAGACAGTGAGAGTATCAAATACAGTGATGGTCAGAGCCACTCTCAGTAACTTCCCTTCCAAATTCTCATTAATTTTAATGATAGTGTAGATAGCTGTGTGCTATGTTTGTCTTAGGTGTTGCTTTGAAATGGCATTATTAACAAATGAAGGTACAGCCCAGAATGATGTTTTTTTGAAGTTAATGTCCATGTTTGGGTTCAAATAAGGAATTAGGTTGTACAGCACTTCATCTACAATTACAACTACACGTCGTCTGCATTGTATGACCTGACATTTATTAGTATGCTAAACATCAGCAGCTGCTAAACTTGAGTTATAGTCACACAGTTGTGCGTTGTGTTGTTCACTCATTCATGTGAATTAAGTTAGTATGTAATTGTAATGATGTGGTTTCCCTTGAGTAAAGATTTAGCTTTTTATAATCAACTAAGTGGTTGTCTTCTACCAAGGAAACACTCAATTCTTGTAGTGACTTGTATGTATTGAGTCTATGTATGAGTTTACATGCACTTCATGTTAACTGGATGTCAAATGAAATGATCCAGGAAAACATGCCACAGCTCTGATGAAGATACAAATCTTTATTACTTCTTCCAACAGGAGGACATTACAATAAGTTGTTTTGTTTTGTTTGTTTTAATCTAAAAATTACCTTTTATTAGTCATTAATAGTACTTGGTATCATTATGATAATGTTTCCTGATATGAGAAAGCTATGAGACGTGATATTTTTATCATAACATGCGTTGTTCCATAATCATAGGATAGTTTGCTCATAGTTACAAGATTATATTTTATTCATATGAGGTAATAAGTATGAAAAAACAATAAGTTTAGAGAGTTGACTGAAACTATAATGAACTATAAATAAATTATGTCACAGCTTTACAGCATTGGCATAAATGTTTAGTTTGGGTGGGGCAGTACAAAAATGGTTGGAACATCTTTTCCTAGAAAAAAGGACATAAATAGACGAACTGAAAAAACGGCTATATTTATGCACCAGCAGCGCATCGGCTCTACAGCGCACAGCACTTAACCACTTTATTGCAACTAAACATAAACCCAAACAGCAGAGAAGGTCTTAACAGAATAGCACATGTTTGCGAAAGAAATATAATAAATTGTATAATATATAATAAGTGCAGTCATTATATAAGTAAAAATAACAAAGCTTTTGCACATATTTTGTAAAGGCAATTAATTATTTTAAAGCTCAGTCAATATATAATGGATAACTACTGTATAAGAGAAGTAAAATATAACATGTTGGCTGTAGCACTTACATGACAAACGTGTCACTTTTAATCAAAATGTAAGCTATAGAGCCAAATCTGAAACCATCTGAATGATTTCCTTCATTTTGGCTTTGTGATCACAGCTGGCTGATCGACTGAGAGCCTGTTTCTCGAGTTTTCTTCTCCGTACTTTCAACAATGTCTGCTTGGGGCAGATGAAGAGCTTTCCTGCAGACGTTCTTGAAGGCAGAGCTGGAGAAGTAGTAGACCACCGGATCTAACATGCTGTTGAGATAGGTCAGGCAAATGGTGATATAAAATGCCGTGGTCAGGTTTTCCAGGGCGGTGCAGAATTCAGAGGGGGGGGCTCTGTCCAGTCTTTTAGTTTTAATCCAAATCAGCACCTGCATGATGTTACTGGGGAGGAAGCAAATGATGAAGAGCACCAACACCACTGTGATGAAGCACAGAGCTTTCTTAATCTTTGCATGCTGGGCCAACTGTCTCCCTCTCAGATGACCAATAATGTGGACAGTGCAGTAGAGAATCACAAGCAGAGGCATGTAGAAGGAGAAGAGAAACACAAACTTATGCCAGTTCAGATTATTTTGGGATTCAGTGTCAATCATGAAGCTCTCGCAGTAGGTTGTGTTGCTGTGTTGCAAAGTGAAGACATGAGCTGTCATTGAGAAGGCGAGCAACCATAGTGCAAGTGCTCCACACACGGCTTTGGAGAGACTCAAAGAGTTGATGGGATGATGGGGATGCACCACACGCATGTACCTGTCCACAGCGATAGCCATCAAGAAGAATGTACTTCCACTGCGGTTCATTGCCAACATAAAGAGGCAGATGTTGCAGAGAGTGCCTCCGAAGTTCCACTTGATCTCAGATATGTAGTAGCTGGCACGGAAAGGCAAAGCCATGTTGAGCAGAAAGTCAGCCACTGCCAGGTTGAAGAGTAACACCGTGCTGCTCTTCCAGGGCTTCAGGTGGAACCAGAAGATCCAGAGAGCCAAACCATTTCCAAGGACTCCCAAAACAAACTCTGTCACCAACAGTGGAGGGAGCACACCTATCAGCAGCGTCCCAGTGAAATTGCATTTCATGTTGAATAACGTGCTACCTCGCTGGCTGCAGATCAAAGAAATAACCCCTTAAGAACTGTCTGCATGCTTTAAAGGGAAACGTCTGAACAAAAAAAGTGTTTTGTGGTTTTTGCATTGACAGGAAGCCCATGGGTTCTGCTTTTCATCAAATGTGAACACACACAATTAGTTAGCTCTACTGCCCAAAGATCTTAGATTACTGTATAAAGCTTTGAATAATCATATGCAGATAGAACATTATAAGTTCACAATACCGTGCATGTGGAAACCTATTAAAAGTCTGCCCTTTAGGCTTGTATAAACATCACTAATTAGTTCTTTATCTTATTGTATTAATCATTAATTTAAATTAATCCACTTGAACAAAGTCTGTAATCATTCAAGTGAGGGACCCTTACCTGGGAGTTAATACACCTTTTTACAGAAAGAAAGCATCCTTATTTTGAAAAAGAGAATGTATCTGCTACTGTAAATTTAACTGATGTACCGCATCCAGCCTACAAAACACAGAATAAAGTATCTAAATATATATATATATATATATATATATATATATAATACGTCCGTTTTGGGGGTTTTTGTTTAGAAATTTGTACTTCTGTAAATGTGTTTATTGCTTTGATGTTGTGAGTATTTTATTAAAGAGATTAAAGATTCAACTCAATGATCCAACCAGATCCCCCCAAAATTGAAGTAATCTGCATCTGCAAATCATTTACAGATGGGCTTAGGTATTGTAATTGCCAATAGCTGTCCTCTGCAGTGGAAATGTAGCTCACTTCCCTACTTCATAATTGACATTGCAGATTTATCCAGCAATTCAAACAGTATAAAGGATGTGAAACAAAATGGCCTTTCAGACCGATAATCAGGCCAGTGGAAATGTGAGAAAAGCGTTCAAGTTCTACACAAACTAACTTTTACAGAGTAAAGACACCGTTGCTGCAGAGGTGGTTTGTAAACCAAAGTGTTAAACATTTTCTTGAGATGTGTGAAAGATGTCATTTCCAAAAAGTAAGATAAGTGGTTGTGTGTTTGGTCAAATTTCCGCGCGTAGACTTCCTGTTGGTGTACACATGGATGCATGTCTGTGTATATATTTGAATGTGCAGGTGTGTACGTGCAAATGTTGGAAAAATAGACGTTATGTTGATGAAATGTACTATTATTATTTCTTCTACTTTGGGGGTGAGCGGTGGGTGAAGTGTGATGGTTGGGGATGAGCAGACAATGATGTATTTTGTGTTTTAAGTATGATGAATACATTTTTTCAGTATGTAGTGAACTGTAAATTGGGGGAATTTATCTGTCAACATTTTTAATCAAGAAAAAATCACAACAACAAAAAGAGTATCAGTTTTAACATGCTTATTTGTAGAATATTATGAAATATGAAAAATCTGTTTTCTGTTGTGTGGTCTGTGTTATGGTACATTTTGTAAAGTCTAATGCTTTTTCAGACATGATTAACAGAGCCAATTATTCATGTTGAAAGTGGAGAATGAATTCATAAACATCATTTAACAATCAGAGGCTACAATTGACTGAAATGGGTTATAAGGGCGCTCAGTCAGTTTGTGAACGTCTGCTGCTGTCTAGTGGGTGACATTTGAAAATGTTGCTTATGTTTTGGAGTCATATGAAGCACATTTCCCTGAGACCGTTTTGAGTGACCATAAAGGAAGTTGTGAGGTGGTAGTTATGAGAAGAGTGAAATAGTTTTGTTTCGTACTGTACACCAAACATGTCAGAGAGTCATGACATAATGGCAAATCTTTATCTCAACGAGTTATAAAAGGCAGTGTGACTAATACAGACGCATACAACATAATGCTTTGAAGTAGGTGGGTGAGAGAAGAAGACTTTTTAGGAGTGACTGTTGTTAAGCCTTTAGTGAATGAACAGTACAAAAGCAATTCATAGTGCTTTACAAAGTGTATATAACTGTGAGGGGAATAAAACTTCCCATCTCTGCTTATTGATTGAATGAAGTGTGCACTGGACCATTCTCATGTGACTTCTCAGTCACTGTCTCTTCAGTGCTGTCACTCAGTAACGTATCCATGGATGTGAGATGGGCCTTGCCAGATCACAGACTGGTTTGGACTGTGTGTTCAGTGCTGCAATGCACTGAAAGACAGTGCAGAAATATGTGAAAGAGCCAGTCTGGCCTGCAGGGCAAACACGTCCTTTTGTTCTCTTCTCCTGTTGTCCCATCCGCCCTTGTGTTTCCTTCACCTGCATACTTGGGAACAAAACGTCATGGTCGCTGCTCCACCCGACGGTGCAAAAAACATGAAATTCCTGTCTTACAACCTTGATAAGGACTGAAATGCAGATAGAGCCTAAATTGTACATGAGAAACAAGTGAAGTGTTAGTTTTCTTCTTATTCCAGTTTGCTGTCAGACTTGGTGAGGGGCTGAGGAACTGCACCTGAGCTGCAAAGCGGGGAGATGACACTGATAGCTTGCAGCATGACTTTACACAGCCAGCATAAAAAAATCGATTTATTCCTGAAAGTTTTGACTGAAGCTTTTAAATGATAAAAGATGAAGGAAGCAGTGATTGACACAAACAAAACAGGATATTCCACATACCTGAGGTCATATGGTTTGTTGTATTCCATGTTGGGTATCTACTGCATTTATGTTGAAAACCCATAATCCAGTAAAGAAGGTTACATAATGATGCACAGAAACAAAGTGAATTGAGTGGAAAACCAGTTATCATTTGATGATGTAGTTTGATAAACCCACACACCAGTGGAGATTTAAATAAGCAGAAACTGAATGATCTTTTCGGACTTTTTAAAGCTGTGAGACTAATAAAGCAGCTGCAGCGTGAGGACGATTTCCCTGATTGGATTTATCATAAACTTTTACAGGATTTTGGGGTTTGTAGTAAAAAGAAAATCATAGATTTATAAAACTCCTATCAATGTTTTACCATTTTGACACATTGATTTGCTTCCACCAGCTTTCCTCCTCCTCTTTCTGTCACTTCCAAAATCACTGAGGTTTGCTAAAAGACTACAATCACATTTTGAAAAATGTTGATTTTATCTTATCAGCATTGTTTGCATGTTTTATCTTTATATCTTGGGGGCACAACTACCTGCAACCGTATTCGCTGCTCTGCTTAATATAGGACCATAAAATAGATTTAAACTGGTAATTTAAAGTTTGCTTTAATGGCATAACATTGTTTGAATAATGTGGTGCTTTATGAGTACATAAAGTTATAAAATTAGAAAATTGATTTTAATCTGAGCTTAATTTCCTTATTTATGCTAATCACTGCTCGACTGTTTCTGCAAAAGAGAAAAAAGACGAAAAAGAAAAATCTCGGGATTAATCAAAAAAAACTAAACCTCTACAATAATCCTCGTGTGTTTTCACATCATTGGAGTGACGTCACAGCCTACAGCTGAGCGAGGCAGAAAGGAAAGATAAATTTAAAAAAACAAAATACACCGTACAATTTAATAAGGGGGGGGGGGGTGCAGATTTAATAGCCCTGCGTGCGCTGTCGAAAATGTAGCTGGAAAAGCTTGACATGCGTGGGAGGACGTCGGCGGCAGAAGACAGGATGATGATTTCCTCCACCTTCGGGGGGGAGGATCCGTCCACGTAACGCGAGGCAACGCTCGCGCTCGCTCTTCCTCCTTCAGCCGCGCTGCATCACCGGTAATGAACCCGCAGCTCGGTGATGTCCTTCGCTTCTGCACACAGAGCCTGGACGCTAGATAGAAGAAGCGACCTCTGATATTTGCCATCGCCTGGACGTTTTTGGTGTTTTGTTTTTTTGCTTTTGGCCGTTACGCGTTTTTCCTGCTGAAACTGTCATTGTCCAAACAAGAGGATGAACAGCATAAAACAGGTGCCCACACGGGTGAAGAGCAGGCGGACCGAAGCCAACCTCGGAGCGGAGAGGGAGCATTTTGACAAGCAGCAGGTAAAGAAATATCAGACCGTGAGACTCGGCGGGTTCATGATCACTGTGGGATGAGAAACCTGCGCTTTACTCAGGCCTGCTGTAGATGTGTGTGTGTGTGTGTGTGTGTGTGTGTGTGTGTGTGTGTGTGGTAGTCACAGTGTACCGCATAGGCCACATTAACAAACTGACTTGGTATTTGAACGTTTTGATATGAGAATTAAACGTCCTGAAGGCGTCCGCAGGCCGTCTTCTTATGATGCAAAATATTCCACTTAAAGCCAAATGTGTACATCCCAGAAACGGTAGCGTATTTATCATTGGCTGGAACTTTGACTTTAAGAATTTGAACCTAAAACAGAAGCCAAATCAGGACAAACGTGTTTCTTTGACGATCATGTTTCAGAGGCATGGTGAGCTTTTGTCAGGCTTAATCTAATGAAATCTATAAAAGTCTTTAACCATTTGAGTGTAATGTAGCTTTGTGTGTAGACACTATTCATTCCTCACTCGTCTGTCTTTTAGTATCATGCTGATCTAGTCCTTCCTGTTTGACCACCTTTCCTACCAACTCGTTGTTAGATGTAACACTTAGGAAACAGGAGAAAGAGCTTTAACTTAGGGATTTTACCCTTGTGGAGTTGAAATCTGATTCAGTTTCTTTTGAACGTGCGCGCTGAAGGGCCGAGGTTCGTCTCACTCATCAACAACAGGTGCTTTGGGGTTTCTGGCTGCTTCCTCGCTGCAGTCACCAAGTAAACCACTCTCTTTACCATACACGAGTAAGAGACTTCAATTGTCAGGCAGTGTTGTTGACTAAATGCTTACATCTGTGAAAGACCAAGCAGCCAGTCCATGGAGCTGCTGTCAAGTGAAGCACACACACACACACACACACACACCCCATTCTGACTTGGAAACATGAGACTCAAGCAAGGTTGAGTAACTAAACAAACTGAAACAGCTGCCCGTGAGTTCAGAACTTACAGCACTTTCAGTATTTTGTTATCTAAAATGGGCTGAGCGTTTCCCGCGTTGGGTGTATTTTCCTCTGTCCGTGTTTTATTTGCTTTTGGAGCACAAGGAAAGTGGTTGAGCTGAGGTGTTGCAGCCCCCTGCCTCTCTGTCCCCTGTGCCCCGCCCACCCCACAACATACATGGAATAACTTATATCATGATTTAATATATCAAAAGTCCTTTTTTCCTTTTACTCACTATTGCAGCAATCGACACCATCAAAACAAACCGTTTTGATTTCCACGCTCTTGTTGCCTTACCAGTCCCATGCTGTGCAGCAACTGTTCAACAAGGCTCGTTGTCTTGTCTGTGTGAAGGACAAGTGTCAAAGTGTTGTTTAAAACATGCAGCATATTCCCATCGGAGTGGAACTAGTTCGATTGACTGCTTTGAACGTGTGTCTTTGTTCATGTGACTGCCGCGTTTAGTGTGCAGCAGCCACAGGGAAGCAAGTCACTACTGCTCAACTGGATGGGATCCACTGGGAAACATGCAAATGAAGTGGGCAGTATGATGAAGAACCTGACTCCTGATTGGCTGATGTTTAACTATTTGGTTTGGGTTTATTCTAGAGCTCCTAGTTAGCATTTCAGTACAAGTAGCTCAATGGATGTGGAGACTCAACTAGTTGCAATATGTTCTGACTAAGACATTTTTTTTTAACTGTGCAACTATGGGTTAAATAAGTGTTTTAATTGTCACCTGTTATGTTTAAAGGGCTGCTGTGTGTAGGAGGGAGCTTTTAGATTAAAATTTCTCTTGTCATGGAGTTCGTCAGTACTGCTGATTCATCTAGGACACCGACTGCAACTCCTCTGCTGCACCTCACTCTCACTCCACTTCTCCTCTTAATGTTGACCTCAGTACCAAGGTGAAATGTGTTACACAGCGTCCCGTGTGTGTGTGTGCGCAGTGTTTGCATTCCCTCGCTCCTGTTGCCTGAGTGAGCGCCCATGAGAGAGGGAAGGGGGATGGGAGTACCAGAGTGTAAACACAGCTACTGAGTGGGAGCATAGAGAGCGTTAAAAGCACTTTGGTTATGATCTTTTTCACACACTAATTAAAAAAATAATTATCTGATGTTTTAAGTGAAGTTCTTGTAGTGAGATCTTATGTCGGCGTTTGTCAACAAAACAAAAAGAGGGATTCAAGCTTCGCCTTTTCAACCATTAAACATCAAACTGTTTCTTCACCAAGAAATCTGCAGTCATGTATGTTTTAAACTGGATTAAATGCTCATGAGTAAATCTCTTTTGAGTGTTATATAACTGTACAAAGTGCACATGTGATTCTCATGCATTATGTACAAAACATGTGCTCATGATGCTAATAGTATCCTTGTATTTTTACGGAAAATAAACCAACGTTTAAAAGTGTTGTAATGTAAAAAGCGCACAGCGCTTTTACATTGTGTTTAGTTTATGTTGAACATCTACTCATAATTGTGAACATCATGCAAATCACGAGCTAACTCACCAGCTCTGCTAATTGACAAAAAAATCTGCCTCCTTGCTAAAGAACAGATGATCTTTCGTTGAATATCTCAGAATTAATAATTGAATTAGACATAAACATAGCTGTTGCCATGTTTTTCTGTGGTTCCATCTAGCCAAATATTCCGGTGTGTCATTTAATCTGATAAATTTGGTGATTTATATGGTGTATATTCTTACTTTCATGGCACGTTTTTAGCATCAAGAGTGAAGTAGACAGTAAATCTGAGGGATTACTACTTTGCAGAACATCAGATGAACACCAGGTGTGGGTTCTAGGCTGGGAGAGCATGTTTTTACGGATTTGTTTTGCCCCCCCCCCATACATTCTGAAGAAGTTGTTCATACAGTCAGTGTGCCTCACCATGACATGTGCAGTGTCCTTTCTGTTAGGACAGATGGGCAGTTAGGAGGAGAACGAGACGAGATATCCAATGTGGGCTTGTGTGCTCGGATTATTGCCTGTGTTGATGTGGGAGATCAGATAAGGGAGCGAGAGGAGAGGAGCAAAACAATGGGAAGCGAATAAAATATCAAAATAACCTTGTGCAACCATTTGATCTGAGAAAGAATATTAAATTGAAAAAGAAGTGAAAGGCATTCACTGAAGATGGTGTCAGTGGAATGTAACCGTTCACTTTGCATTTCTCTCGTTGCCTCTGGTGACACACTGAATTGTTAGCCTTCTTATTAGTGCTACTTATTTAGCTTACCTCACCTAAAAGGTCTGTGTGTGACCTTGTCAGCCAGATCTCCCAGCAGCAGTCTGTTGAATTAAGCTGATAAGGACCTGCAATAAGTGCTTGCCCCGGAGCATTATGTCCAGTGAGAGGCCACTCAGGAGGAGCGTTGATGCCTTGACTTCATTAACTTCTCACGCACTACTGCACCAGGATGTCCAAGCACATGGACACGCTGCTGAAAAGCAAGGATGACAAGGTAAACAGAGAGGCCTTGAGGTTGGCGTTGGTATTAATGCAGCATGCAGAATGTAGACTGTGGAGTGAGTGTATGGCTACAGTAATGTTAGCTGGCAATAGACCTCATGGCGGGCAGACAGGCCTCAGGGATTAGTCCAGGCTTTCCCTCCCTCTCACTTCTCCTCTCTGCTGCTCAGGGGATTTGCTCACGCTTGAATGCAACATTAACTTGTCGGGCGGCCGCACGGTGGACGGCATGTCTGGAGCGCTTTGCTTCCGAGTTGCTCTGTTAGTAAAAAGTTTGGATTTCGTCTCGTGTACCTTTTGGCCTTGGCATTAAGGAAATGGTATCTGCGCGTGTTCGTGTGTGACCTGTGTGTAGGCCGATGTGAGGCCTGATAGTGAGACCTTGCACCATGTGCAGCAGAGCTGTGCGTACAAGTAGTTTTCTCAATTACAGTGAAATGATAGTAGTTAAAGTAGGCAATTAAAGGAGCTGACTAGTAAGAGTAGAGCTTTAGTTGATTGGACAAAACAAGACATTTGATGAAGTCACCTTGATCTCTAACAGATTGTGATAGGTATTTTCACTCTTTGCTGCTGCTTTACAGAACAAAGGAATCCAGAAGAGGATTAAGGTTAATTATGATTGTTAGTTGCAAATTGCCACTTTAGTTTGATCCCTATCAGCCAGTGCCCAGTACTTCTCTAGTAGCCTTGAGCAAGGGTGTGTAAGGGTATGTCTACCACTTAAATCAGCTATTGTTTTCCAAAAAGCTGCGATACCACCCACTAGCTGGTGATCATGTGCTGATTGTGACCATAAGTATATGTGGCGTTTTGTGGCCCTCCACCTCTTGTCCTGCGTTCGATGTCCTTCTCCTTTCGGCCCCTTTCCTCGCTCTGTCGCTGCTCTCTGACTGACAGCCATTCTGGATGTACTATGAGAGTCTCCCTGCAGCCTCGCTGCTCAGCTGCCATCTGTTGAGGCCTCGGTGCCAGGCTCTGTGTGCCAGAGCGCGGGCCCCATCCAAGCCAATCTTCTACCCCAGCTGTCGGCCTTCCTCCCCAAACAAACCCCTCATTGTCACACGGGCCTCCGTGGTAGCCCACTGCACTTGCCCTGTGTAAACGAGAAACTACCAGTTTATTTGCGTCAGAGGGAGGGGGGTGGGGTCTCCTATTAACCAACACACCCCTTTCTCACTCAGAACGCCACAGTAGCCCCTCTGTGCTTTGTTGTGTATGTTTTGCTGGTTGCGTGGGGTGGGGTGGGGTGGGGAGGCGACTCCCAGGTTTTGTAATGTATTAAAGAGGCTTTTATAGGGTTTTGTGGGATTAGGGGCCTCTGCCACTGATGTGTGATTATGTTTCAAACAAAGATGTGACACGGATGTCTAAGCCTGTGTTTGAGGATAAGACCAAAGAACCAGGGTCTTATGCTGTCACTTACTGGTATGTGCAACATCTTATTATGGTTATATGTTTATGGAGCCTTTTTATACAGGAAGATACTTTGGGGGAAACGTTATGAAAAACCGGCTGAGATTGAAGATGCTTTAATCCTTGAACTGTATGTTGGATTAATCTGTTATGTAATACTATGATGGCTATGCTGGCTTGCTAGCATCATACAGATACTATGGGCCTCAACAGATGTGTTAAGAGGACACAGGCACATAACAAACAAGAAGATATGTATATGTATTATTATTTTTGTATTAGTTTTTCCTATTTTGACACAGGTCCCCACATATAAAAAAATAATCACAGCATTTTGGGATAATTATAAAAATAATGTCCACCCAGCTGTGTTGATTACTTTTTCAGCACACTTCCTTCATACAAAACACAGCACTCATGTGTTCACACCACCAAACAGATTTTAAGACTGATTCAGCTGTGGGTGACGTCACAGTAGTCCAGGGTAATTGTGCTTGTCAAGCCGCAGCTTTGATCATTATGTAATTGTTATGTGTTTGTGGAGAAATCTCTCTTGCAGGATCCCAAAAGGCGTCATCATGGTTGAGCATGTCGTCAGGGATAGTTGTTCTGTATTCCTTTGATGAGCAGTTGGGCTCCATTTGCAACATGAATTTGAGTCGATAATTCAAGTTTAATTTAAAACACAGGGAGGAGGAGAAAGAGATAAATATTACCAACCATCAGTGTTTTCATGTATATTTTAATTACTTACAATTTTCAAAGGTCTTCACAGAAATGCAGTTCAAACTGTGGATTTACAAACTCCCTGCACATTATGTAGCCCACTGTACAGAATTTACTCCATCTTTGGCTTGCATGAAATTTTGACTACATCTTTTTAAATCACAGCCCGTAACCACAGCTGCTGGAAGCCGTTATTGGTTCAATGGTTATTTCAGTATAAAGATACTGTGAAAGAATGTATTCTTCTTGAGTCAAAGTGTTCTATAAAACGGTAATTATTTTCAGACTTGTGCACCAAAGCAAGAATGTATGTGTGTGCATCAAGGTTGACAGAAGATCAAAATCTAAAAGTTGGCAAGCCTTGGAAATAATTTATGAAAGAATAAACACTTAAGTTCAAGAGGAGATTACAGACATCACAGAGTATTTGCAGATAGTTTTTCTAAAAACATTTATATTGATGTGATAATTAAATAAGGCCATAGTGAAATTAGTGCAAATCTCCAAAAACGGGATGGTCAGTAACAACACAGCAACCCTGGAGCTGGATTCACTGCCTTGCTCAAAAGCACTTCAGTAGAGTGGCAGAAGGAGCAGATCCCTCCTGATCAAGGGATTGCTTCCTCAGTGTCTACGCAATAATTAAGTTGCCACTCTAGTGGCAGTTATTATATTGCGTTGTGGTGTACTGTAGCTGAGGTTAATTGAAATTAGTGAATGTCCATGGGGACACGCATCCAACAGTGTGGAGATGTGTGTTTCTTTGTCTCTCGCTTCCTTATGCACTTGTTTTACCTGCTGGACAGGTTGCAGGGAGGCTCGCTGTGCGTCCTGTGGTTCTGGTGACACTCGCACACAAAAGACAATTAAAGATGTTATCATTTCAGCGCAGGGTTTGTCTTTTCCGATGCTGTGCTCCCATAGATGACAAGACATAAAGCCAAATAGCACACATTCTTGTTGTTGTTGTTTCACACAGATGAAATTAAAGGTAGGTTAGCAGCACATGGAATTTAAAAATCAAGGTCTGATGCAAAGAAACAAAGATGCAGCTTTTTATTTTGCTTGTTTAGACCACAATCATTCACAACAGAAGACGTTTTTCTCAGTTAAACTCAGGCTAACTATAAGGTGAAAGCCAAAAGTCCATCTGTACTTGTACAACACTGTTGTGTACACAGTGCACAGTCATTGTTTCTCTGATTCATTCCTGCCATTGCAGTGCAGCCTGTTATCATTTGTTTGACTTCTGGTCCTTATTTAACTTCTCATGATTCATATATTTGCTGGTACATCTACAACTGATGGTTGTGTGGGTGAAGAAGCAAGCCGTACAGGATCTAAGATTAACTCCTCTCCTGTCCTCTCCTCCCAGCTGAGCAGCATCAGCAAAGCCATCACCTCCGCTGAGACGCCTGTGAAGGAGAAACATGCACGACGTATCCTTTAAAATAAAAGAAAAAGAAATCCCATTTTCAAACTAACATCAGCAGAGTTTTGTTCTATTCTGTTTCCATCAGGGGTTTGTGGTACTGCCTTTACTTCACACCTTCATGAGGTGATTTATATTTAAGGTAACCATGAACTGTTTCAAACAAAGTAGATATTTTGTCATTGCTTACCTTTACAGAGAGATCTGAAACAGCATTTTGGGAGAATGTTTTTTTTTTTTCTGTAATTTGCTGTATTTCTTCAAACATAAGTAGTCATGATTCAGAAGTGTAAAACAATGACATACTACAGGGAGAAAAAGGCAATTTTATTGGACAAGTAAATCAGAGGAATGCTCAAATCTGTTATACTGTTTGTTTGGAATCACATTCTTTTAAGTGTTCAGAAACACAATTGGGTAAACAATATGTATAATGTTCCAAAGGAGGATAAAGTAATGACATAAATATAGAGGGAAAAGTTGTACCTTAACTGGCATTTTTCTGAAATAGGCGTGCATCATCACATGGAAACCTAGCTATCATTTCATTGTGACATTGTGTTAGGAAATGGCACAAGTTGTACATGGTATAGCCAGCAGTCCTGCGATAGTTTGTGATTCCTTAACACCCCAACAGGAATCATCCTGGGGACTCACAGAGAAAAGGGAGCCTTCACCTTCTGGTCGTACGCTCTGGGCTTCCCTCTGGCCAGCAGCTCCATCCTCAGCTGGAAGTTTTGCCACGTACTGCACAAAGTCCTGCGGGACGGACACCGCAATGTAAGGCACCAAGTACTCTTCTCTTACTGCTTATTACTATCTATGGCACCAGGGAGATGTTAAAAGAGTGGAATGGTTGAGTGATAAAAGACCAGACGGTTTCAGCGCCATTAATTCAATATAAAGCTGCAAAACAACAAACTAACAATTTGTTAGTGTGACGAAATCTAGAAGAAGGTCTAAGATAGAAGGTCTAACTGTGGAGCCCTACATGATATGATGATTGACTTATAATTGTCTCATCTATTGTCCTTCTTCTTTGTTCCATTATGTCTATTAGTACAATCTAAAACAGTTCACTTTTAATCTGTACATTGAGGGTTTCTCCTGAAGGCCAAAAAGCATACATTTATTTAGATTAAATTATAAGAAGGGCTATGGTTAAATTTAAATGTTTTTTGCTTTAGTAAATTGACAGTGATTGTAAGACAAACCATAGTTTGTCTTAGAATTGTTTTTATTAAACACTGGAAAATAAAATGAGACTTCTTTCTCAGAAAAAGACTGTAATGTTTGTTGACAACACAAATGAGTGAATGTGAGTTTAAGAGTTGACTGATACGACAAGTATTACAAGAGTTGTTAATTCAAGCTGTCACTTCACAGGTTCTACAAGACTGCGTTAGACATCACAGTTCTCTAGTTGAAATCGGAAAACTATGGGTGAGTCGTTGCCTCTTTTTTTATTAGAGAATACTGTAGAATTCAACATTTTTTATTTACTGGATTTCCTGTGAAGCCGGAAATAATCTCCATCTATTAAGATGCATGAAAGATTCAACTTGACGAAATGAATAAAAAAATCTTATTTTTTTGTGCTTAATTCTTGCTTGTCTGCTCCTTTGGTTTCCAGGCCAACCTCCATGACAAATATGGACAGCTGGTCACTCTGTATACCAAGCTGCTCTGCACGAAAATGGAGTTTCATATGAAGGTAAGGGCATATTACCAAGATGCACATAATGGATGATTCCGCAAAATGTTAGGAATTCATACTGTGAATGGGAATAGGCATTAAACCTCCGAAAACGTACCCCTGCAGCATTCAGACATCCCACCAAACCTGGAGGCATCGGACGAAGTCCTGGAGCGCACTGCAGGAACAGACATTAATAATGTGTGAGTTTCCAGATACTGCAGGAAGTGACCTTTTTGAGTATCTGTTTTGCCTTTAAAACCTAATCATCATCAGTCATAAGCACAGCCGCCCAAACAGACAAGACCTGCTGCTCGTTTAATTTCACAGGGTCATCACTGTTTCTGAGTGGGGCCTCTTTTCTGTCTAATGAAGGTATCAACTTCTCTCCTGCAGGTTCCAGCTCACAGTAGAGGTGTTTGATTACTTGGACGCAGAGCTGAGGCTGGCCGAGACAGGTGAAAAAAAACTCCTCCCACCTTTCCCCCCCATCCTACTCTTCCAAAGAAGGGAAATTTGAGCTTCAGTAGAGGGCTGCAGTCTGCTGACATTATCTATTAATGCACAAAAGAAAGGAGCACTTTAAAGAGTTATTGTAAGCAGCTCTTGTCCTGGGTGTTTTCACATAGACCGTAGTCCATTTAAAAAAGGGGGGATTTCAATCTCTTGGCCTAGTTTTAACTCATGTTCTCCTGTTTTGCCAAAATTTATTTTAACTGATGAGGAAATGCCTGCAATTAGAGGACATTAAGTTGATTTCCTCCAGTTTAACTGCAGTGATATGCTCCACCCTGGTCTGCAGGGTGGAGGCCCAGGATCATGTCGCAACACCATAAACCCATTTTGCAGCTGTACTGTGAAAGAAGTGTACTTTTGTTGTAGACGTACTCTCACATGCGTTCTCAGTCTCAGCACTACAGTATGTTTTAGAGTCATTGGCACAAACACTCAAACAATGTTTGCATGGTGCAGAAAGTATGTTGCTACCTCACCAGTCATCTAGGTGCTCAAGTAACAAGAGAAGTGAACATGAATACTTGCTGTGCAACAGTTACTGACTTAATGGAAGGGTCTGCACTTTATTCTGCCAACGGTATCGGCACAGACCCTTCATCAGAATGATACACATTTACAGAATGTGTAAAAGTACAGCCTATGTTTGCACCAGTAGACATAGGCAAGTCAAAATGTACTTCAGGGATACTTAACATGTTCTGTATGCTCCCCTCTCCGATCTCTCTCCCAGTGATCCGACAGCTCAACACATCCATCGCCATCTCCACTCTCACGTCAGGCCAGTGTCGGCTGGCTCCACTCATCCAAGTTGTCCAGGACTGTAGTCACCTCTACCACTTCACCGTCAAGCTGCTATTCAAGCTGCATGCCTGTGAGAACAGTTATTACTCCAGAAAATGCCATTTAGCATTTGAGATACATTTGTTAAATGTTTTATATATATCAATAACATCAAGTGATTAAATTATGGTTAGAACTCGATATAGGCTTATGTCTCAAAGCATTGCAAAATAATAAATACTTTGTGCCATATTGTGGATTTCAGGTCTCCCCGCTGATACCTTACAAGGACACCGGGATCGTTTCCATGACCAGTTCCACAGGTAGGTCATCCACGCCTCGAGGCTGTGAGTGAATAAGACTGACTGACTGCATCAAAGGGGAGGGAATCTTTTTATTTTTTTCTTTACCAAAGGAAGTGTGCAACATATTCCATTCACCAAAGCACTTTGAACCCATGCAAATCACTGCTTCCCATCCCCCACCCTTTGTGGTGAGTCAGTGTCACTGTCACAGAGAAATGTATATCTTTACTATGGATAATATATGTATACATGTATAATAAGACTAGTATATAAGTAATATTGTAAAATAAAACATAACTGAGACATGAGTCTATATTACACATGCTGTATTTTGTTGATTGTGAACATTTAGAGTAACCTGTTGTCCTTTTGTTCTACAGCCTTAAGACCTTCTTCAATAAAGCAAGAGACATGATGTACTTCAAGAGACTGATCCAGATCCCCAAGCTACCAGATGTAAGAGCACAGTGGGATGGGGTGGGATGACTTCAGTGCTGAGTCACAGCCTCCATCTTGGATGTCAGAGACTTCACCATGAACCTTATACTGCGACAGTTACAAACACAAGACTGCTAATGAAATTTCACACGGAGGTTTCTCATAGAAGACCATAAATAATCTTTATCTATATATATTTTACCTGAATGCGATAACATAGTTACAGGTTTAACCAATATCAACCTTTTGTCTGTCTCCTTGTCAGTCCCCACCTAACTTTCTGCATGCGGCCTCACTGGCCAAGCACGTGAAGCCAGTGGTGGTCATCCCTGATGAGGATGAACCAGAGCAACAAGACGACGATGATGACGATCCTGAGCCGCTCATCGAGGTCAGCAACTTCTCAACATCAAGTGTACATGCACAGCCACAGGTATGGCACACAAATCACAGATGAATGCGTGAATACAGTGGACTTTCTATACTCCCTCTCACACAAGTACAGTAGCACCATGACACTTTTTGTAATTTATTATTTTACTGTTTGTCAGCAACTGGACATATTTGATCAGACGTTTGGACCTCCGAATGGAGGCTTTGATGACAGGTGAGCCAGCGAGATTTTTCACTGTTATCTGTGACTGTTAAGAAGACTGTTTGTTTGTTTTCAACACTATGACCATTTTCTTATGTCTGGCAGGGATCTCCAGATTGAAAGCCTGAAGCGGGACCTGGATTTGTTGAGAGCAGAGCTGGAGAGAGTCAAAGCAGAGGTACTAAAAACTGGGACTGAATTACTGGTTGCGTTTCAGACTTTTTGTGTGTGTGCATAGCAGAGGTGTGACCATAGAGGCCATTATTATCTATGAACAAATGAACCTGGGTCATGTATTAGGTGGATGCAAATGCTGCTCCTGACATGTGGAATGTGGCAAGTAGCCTCTGACAGAGACAAGGGTGCCCAGTAGAGATTTTTGACGTCATGGATACAATTCCAGCAACCTGTTTTGCATTTTATTTTTGCATGTCATCCTTCTTCTCTCTGCAGAGTTCCTTGTGTTTTTCTATTGTTTTTTATGTTGGGAGATGAGATCAGACCTGTATCAAGAAATGAGCTGCTGGAATTAGTAAAAATAAATGTATTGTGTAAAAGGAAAAATTTAAGATTGTTATGTTGAATATTGAACTGGTACCATCTCTTTTGCCCTCCTGAAGGCTCAACGCTACATCACTCAGCTGAAGTCCCAAATCAACAGCCTGGAGGCAGAACTAGAAGAACAGCGTGCACAGAAACAACGTGCTCTTGTAGAAAATGAACAGCTGCGCATGGAGCTGGAGGCTACACGTCGCCGAAACGCAGAACATGAGAGCTTACAGACCACCTTCATCGAAGCAGATAGTAAGACATACAGTCAACACTCTCTCCCATACACATGGACAAAATGTGGTCATGTGCATATGATAACGCGGTCATCTCTACTCACTGTGCAGAGAGAGCTCAGGCCACTGAGCAGCGGTACACTAAGCTAAAGGAGAAGCACACAGAGCTGGTGGCCAGCCATGCTGAGCTACTTCGGAAGGTACAGACAGGGTGCAGACCTGCCCAGAGATGTTTGTTTTTAATTAGATGTCAGAACCTGGCTGTGTGTGGTAACACTACATGTGTTAATGTGGTGACAGAGTGCAGACACTGTGAAGATGCTGTCAGCAACCCAGCTGACCCAGGATGAGGTGGAGAGGACCAAACAGCAGCTGTCGTTTGAGGTTGATCGAATAAAACAGGATGCTGACATGAAGGTTGGTGCTGTTTTCCTTTAATAAACATCAAGGTAGCAGTGCTGTGTTGGTGCATGTAAATAATGCTGTTTTGTTGTCACTGTAGCTGGAAGAGCAGAAGTTTGAAGTGGAGAAGCTCAAGAGAGAGCTGCAGGAGAAGATGGCAGAAGTGATGCACATCAAGGCAACTCTGCAGAGCAGCGAGATGGTGAGTGTGCACCTGTAATGTTATGACCTTGTTGATGTATAGCTTATTCATCATCATTTAGTATTTAGAGTTGTCATCTGCGTTTGGAGGCTTGAGGGATGTCACATATTTCCAAATGGACTTTCCTTCCGACACTACAGCCATCTGCCTCTTCTGGCTCCCCTCATTGCTCTCTCTTTCTCTCTCTCCCTGTCTGTCTGTCTCTCTCTCTCTATGCCAGACGTCTGAACAAGTGAAAAGCTCAATGACAGCTCTGCAGGCAGAGAAGGAGCGTCTCATGCGATCTGTGAGTGAGAAGGAGGCGGAGCTGTCATCACTGCGGCAGACTGCGCAGGTGCAGCAGTCGTCACTTCAGCAGGAGCGAGAGAGGAACAGCAAGGAGCTGGGAGAGCTGCAGGGCAAACTGAAGGAGAAGGTCAGTCGGGACAGTGGAGACAAGCTCAGCAGTGTGAACTGCAAAGTCTCCACTCAACACATACAGTTGTATTCAGCCGTGTTTTAGCTTTGTTTTGCCCCATAAGAAAAATCATGCAGTCTCATGATTAAAGTTAGTGTTTTTTTATCCCAGGTATCACATTACAATCGTGCACAAATCTGAAAACTACTGTACTGGACACATCCCTGTGACTGTGCATATATGTACAATGGATGTGTTTACATAAATTGCAATATTCTAATAGTAATATTAAGTTAATGCTCACAATCAGTTAAATCAGGATGTAGAGTTTGTTTAATTTTAGTCATATCATTGATGTGCAGTTTTCTATACTATGACTCACAATCAGTTTTTGAGACATTTTAGAAAACATGCTGTGACAAATAATGGCATCCGCGAAGGTTGATGACACATGCTCTACCATCTGACTCTACCATAATGAATAGATGAAAAGGAAAAGACTTGGAGCACAGGTTTTTTATGTCCTACAAAGATGGCCACAGGGGTAGGCTTATACCATATAGGCACTCTATGAAAACTGTTAGAGTAGAGAAGAAGGCCAATAGCTGGAACATGGACCCTGTCAAAATAAAGGTAGTAGATGTGAAAGAAGAGCTTCTGAAATGTATTTTTAGTTAAAAGGAAAACGTTCATACTCTGCAACAATTCTCAGTTCACTCTTCAGGTGACCAGGGGCAGATATGTTGCATGATATGTTCTGATACAAAAATCAACAATTTAGTTTATGTATGTCAATATAATTCTCTTGTCATCAACAAGCATTAAACCATACATGTGTGCATGTTCTTCTGAATGTGTATTTGTGTGCGTGCATGCAGTCAAGTCAGGAGGAGCAGCTGAAGCAGAAGCTTCTGGCGGAGCAGTTTGCTCTGCTGCAGGGTACCGTCGCAGAGGCCGAGAACATCATCCAAGATGCTGTTGCTAAACTGGATGATCCTCTCCATGTACGCTGCACCAGCTCTCCAGGTCAGACTCCTTCTTTATTATTTTACAACAAATATAAACTGAAGACAGATTAACAACAAAAATGTGAAGTGTGAAAATAAATTAAGTAAAGGAGTGAATGGGGTGTTACAAAGACCATGACCCTAGCTCATTTCTCTCTACAGCATATTGTCTTTTCTGGAGACCAACAAATCTTATGTTTTTTTTTTTCTTTTCAATCCTCTGTTTGTCTTCCAAACACAGATTACCTCGTAAGTCGGGCGGAGGCCACACTGGGCTCCGTAGACAAAGTGAAAAAGGGACATGCAGATTATATGAGAAACATGGGGGGTAAGTTTTCTCTACTTTCGATTCAACATGATCGTCCTGACCACATGGCAGTTTGTGGCTTGTTTGCTAATGTGGCATGCTGCTGTCTCACTGCATGCTCTTGTAACCAGATGCTGGAGGGCTGCTGAGGTCTCTGACCCAGTTCTCCCACTTGGCTGCGGATACAATCATCAACGGCAGCGCCACTGCACACATGGCCCCCACTGACCATGCAGACCGTAAGGAATATCTCAGATTACTTCCTTGGCATTAATAATTAGCAGTAATACGTGTAGTTGTTTTAGTATTTATTAGCCAGGTCATACTTCCACATTTAAAGCCACATCTCAGTTATATTTTGATATAAGTTTTGATGACTTCTAATGCTTCAAGCAGCATTTGAAGAGTGTGTTTTAAGTGGCAGTGTGAGAAGAATGCAGCATTATGGTTGATATGGTTAAATTTGATCGCTGTCCTTTCACTACTCTGCAGGACTGACGGAGAACTGCAGAAGTTGTGCCACAGAGAGTCTGCAGTTCTTCAAGGACCTGAAGGCCAAGACCACCCTCCAGAGGGCAGACCCGGCCTCCATTCACATAGTTGTTCAAAAGATCCTGCGCTTGGGCCAGGTTAGAGACACTGACACAGAAGATTTGTTTAAAATGTTTTATTAAAAATACTCTTCCAGTAAATGCCAGAGCCTTTATGTGTGTTAAGATGCGCATATTCACTATATGAGATGTGTAAAAGTATGTTCAGTAAATTAATACACCTTTCCATTCCATTCACACACTGCAAATGAAGACAATTAGTTAGAAAAATATGATTTCGAATAACACCTTGTCTTTATCTATGCACAGCTCCTCCTTTAATTAAGCATTTTTACTAAATTATACTGCACAGTGTTCAGTAACCAAATGTAGGTTTGCTGCAAACAAAGAGACGGTTTTACGGTTTTATTTTGCTTTTTTTTTTTTTAAACATTCCTACCACTACTTGTTTCTGGGACAGTTAGGGAAACATCAGTCGGCAGGTGGTAAGTTGGTCTCCCATTAATCAAAAGCGGAGATGAACCTACTGAATTATGAACAGTGTAACTGCACCAGTGTGTTCTTATACAGTGTTTGGATTTAGCAAAACAATTTGTGATATTTTATGATTTTTGTTTGGATATAAAAAATAATTTCTTCATTAAGACGGTTTAGCATTCGGGCTCCGTTTTCACCAGTAATGTTTTAAGTAGTTTCCAATATTGTTCACGTTGTATTTTTCTTTATCATTACTAATCATTTTTCCTTTTGTTTTATCCAGGAGCTACGGCCAAAGGGCATGGACGTTCGTCAGGACGAACTAGGAGATCTGGTCGATAAAGAGATGGCTGCAACATCAGCAGCTATTGAGGAGGCAGTCCGCAGGATTGATGTAAGTGGTTTTAAGATGTACTAATATTATCTATAATGAATTTCCCTGTGATATTGTATAGTCTCTAATCTCTTGTAACTGATAAATGTGATGTATGGTTCTATATTTAGGAAATGATGAATCAGGCAAGAAAGGACACCACAGGAATTAAATTGGAAGTCAACGAAAGGTTTGTTCATTTTTGAAACTTTATTTATGTAAATTAATGAAGCACCAGTAAAGTTTAATTAAAATCCGACTGGGGGTGTAACACTGATAGTCTTTCAGATTTTGAATTCTCTCATCAGACCAATAATTGTAATTCTTAAAATGCAGAGCACAATACCAAAGTGCATCTTCTGTTTTTGTTGCCTGTCTTCCTTTCTACATCTTTACTTTCCTATCACTCTTAAAAAAGGTTGTAATGATAAATTACTGTGTACATTTTGTTTTAGCTCTACTATTTAATTCTTTTACAGAATTCTCAACAGCTGCACTGACTTGATGAAGGTACTGTAGTTTCATGTGTTTCCACTATAATCTAACCTAAATATATACTATATTTTTAATTAATGTCCTAATAAACATGTATTTTTGTTTAATATTTCTTGGTTCTCTTCGGTTATCATCCACTCTTCCTCAGGCCATCCGCATGCTGATCATGGCATCTACAGACTTGCAAAAGGAGATTGTCGAGGGCGAGAGGGTGAGTCACACTGTTCTAATTTTGAAACTAAAACTGGCAGCTCCGTTTTGTTTTCAGTTCAACAGCTTTTGTTTCCATTCAGGAAAACAACTAACAGGACTAATGTTTTGCTTGTTAAGGGTGCCGCCACCATTAAGGAGTTTTACGCCAGAAATTCTCGCTGGACTGAGGGACTTATCTCTGCTGCCAAGGCTGTGGGATGGGGGGCCACAGAGATGGTGTAAGTTATACAGTACAAAAACTTTACAGGACATTACAGCTTATATTCTTACATCATAAAATGTAAATATATTTAATGTAGCTTTTTTTGTAAACACTACTGTCAAATTAATTGTGATTCTTACTGTAAACAAATTGTCAACACGGTATGTGGCTCCTTGGCTAATATCAAAAAGAAAAGTCAACACTTTATAGAGAAAGTTCAGATTTATTTTGTGCTAATAAAACAAAAACCTATTGTTCTACATTGTATTTTCTACTGTACTGCAGCTGCCAGAATTAGTTTTTCCAGGGACATTGCTTGACATTATGGATTGTCTGACAACAGCTTAAAGGCTCAGGCACAATAAGTATCTATCCCTGGCATGTTCACTAATTCAGGGGCCCAGAAATTGCATTATTTTAAAGCTAATTCTGACCCTTGCAAAAAATATAAAAGGTTGTATATAGGCTTAAAGAGGATGCCATTATTCTTGCTGATAGCCTTAATGGTTTACTGTGTAGTAATATTATACTCCAAACAGATCTTGTGGTGATTTGTTGATGTTAAAATGTTGTATAGCCTACTAAATTGATTGAAATGGTATTATGTCTTTACCTGCTTCCTCACAGGGAGTCTGCTGATAAGGTGGTGCTGCATACAGGCAAATATGAAGAATTGATTGTCTGCTCCCACGAGATCGCTGCCAGCACAGCACAGCTGGTTGCTGCCTCAAAGGTAATAGTCTAATTTCCAAGAAAAATACAACAATAAAAACCTTTGACATACTTTGTCACTATTGTAAAACGATACTACCGAGTATTATGCTAACTGCCAAAGTCTGAATGTCGCACACAACAATATTCTCCGCTGTTAGGTGGGAGTTTCATGTGTCGTCAGATGAGAGAGCAAATAAACCATATTACATTTAATTATCAAGCTATTTGTTTGGAAGCACACAGACTGTGTAAATGATTTCTGTGAATGAGTTTGTTGGTTTAGTGCCTGAACTGTGTCACCTGGTCTCACTCAAGCGCTCTCCTCTGCACTTAGGTTAAAGCAGACCGCAACAGTAGCAAGCTGCCAATTCTCCAGCAGGCTTCTCGTCGTGTGAATGAAATGGCAGCCAATGTGGTGGCCTCAACCAGGACGGGCCAGGATCACCTGGAGGAAAAAGGTGAGCACAGTTTGATCTGTGTACTAAATCATCGTAGACTCTCTTGAACATCTGTCTAATAACTGTTTTATCCAAACACTTTTTTGTGTGTAGATACCATGGACTTCTCTGGGATGTCCCTCATCAAGTTGAGAAAAGAAGAAATGGAATCACAGGTAAGTCATGGGACTGAGGGGTTTAAAGGCTGCAAGAATGTGTTTCACTTTAGATTTTTTTATATGTTAGATACTGAAAACATATTTCTTAATAATTAAATTGAATCATTCTCTTAAATGTAACCGTCTCTGCTGTATATCAGAATCAGAATACTTTATTGATCCCAGAAGGGAAATTGCTTTTTGATACAGTTGCACTGCTCAATAAAGTTATTGAAAAAAGAATAATAAACAGTAGAATATATAGGGTGTAGAGG